>JACXGJ010003084.1:0-57551 GCA_016801105.1 Esox niger
CCAATTGGGGAACCTATTTAAGTTTACTGTTTGTTCACATGGGTGTGGTTTATTTTGGTTGTTAGCCGTAGGCTATATTTCACCCAGTCATTGTGTCTGCTTTGAGTTTGTATGTTTGTTTCTTTTGTTCCTTTATTAAAACATGGATTTCTACATCCACACCGTCTCTGCGCCCGTGTCCTTCCAGCACCATGACACATAGCTCACATAGCTGATTTGCTTCCAAGCGGTGCAATTCCAATCTACGATTTGACCCAATCGTTATTCATTATCAGCTTTTTTACATAGTCCTCTATAACGGAAATAGGTAGCCAGAGTTTGGGTTCCCAGGGCACTTGGCAGCAAAACAACCCCACTCATCACATATCCACCACCATAGTTCACAGTGGGAAATTACTTTTTATCCTGCATAATAATTCTTATTTTTACACCAAACCCACCGTGTTGGTTTGTGGGGGAAAAGGGAATTAATGTCTCATCTCACCCAAAAACCTCAAATCAGAGTTGCAATGGCGTCAGGTGATTCTAGATCCTTATAAGAGAGTGACAAAAATAACTCAAATCTCTTTCCTGGTCAAATCGCACAGTACGGCAAAAGGCACGACAAGTCATGATTTCCCTCACTCTCTCTGGTAAATGCAGGTGCACCAATGGCTATTTCGGTCAGCCTGGGATAAAGGGAGGCTCGTGCCAGCCTTGTCGCTGCAATGGTAACCTAAACCTGGCCTTACCGCAGAGCTGTGACCCCATCACCGGCTCCTGTCTCAGGTGTAAGGACGGCTACGCGGGATCCACCTGTGACATCTGCGCGGAGGGGTTCTTCGGGGACGCCGTTGAGGCAAAAAACTGCCAGCGTGAGTGTGTGAAGTAGATGAGTGTCAGAGGGAGCGCCACGTTTAACGCCATGTCCCTGTCTGATTCTCCTTTGAGGATGGCGATGTAGCTGTGATGATATGCGAACGCTGTCTGCCAGACAGCCTGCCTGCCAGATGTGGCAGGGTGTTCCAGAAAGTTAGACTTTGAGATGAGGAATTATGATGAATAGAGATAGAGAGAGAGAGAGAGAGAGAGAGAGAGAGAAAACCGACGTGTACAGATGGCGAATGCCTGTTTAAATCCACATAAACAACCTGTATTGACTCACATAGTTTAATATAGCCTGTAAAAGTTTTCCATTCATCTGCCACTCTGATCTCAGCAGTGTAGCCTGCTCTGTTGATCATGTCTGTATTATTAGTCCATGTTTACAAAATCCCATTCGACAAATTGATTATTGATTTATAACTTACGTGTGTGTTGCCAAAAGAGACTAGAGACTAGATCTACCTCAGATAGGCCTGGGATACTACTGGAGACCCTTTTTTCACATTAATCTTACTACTGGTATGAAGCATTTTTGCTGTGCATTTTAAGGGCGCTGATTGTTCGTTTTTATTGTGAGCAAGACACATCATTTGACTGCATGGAGTCCAGGCTAAGAGATGGGCTTGTTTGTTTTTGCCTGTGACTTTACTCAGTTTCTGTGATCAGATTCCATCATGGGACCTTATTCCCAAAGGTCTTAAACTACAGCTGACTAAAGTGACTTCACCATCTGGGCTAGAAACCAAAACCTGACCTGGATGCACTCAGTAGAGTCTTAGGAACCTGAACAGTAGTTTCTCTGATACACTCAAGCCGTTTGAAGGTAGTCATGTCACTTATATTTTATTATCAAATGTATATTTTTGAATACCAACATAGGTTTTAAACATCCAATTAACATTTCTAGAGGATCCTTGTTATGGGCATTGTAAAGCAATTACATATATTTTGACCAATCAAATTTAGGTTGCAAACAGGTCAATAAGTGCTAGTGGGCTGGGACCAGAATCCAAGTCAAGTGGATAAGGGCAGGGGCAGTCAGGTGGGGTCTGGGCAGTGGCTGCAGGAATCAACAAAACCAGGAGGACTTTGGACAGGGACAGTAATTTAAGTAATTTAAGTCAGTTCATGTCAGGCTAAGGTCCAACAGGACACCAGGGTAGTTTGAAAGAGCATTCATAGGACTCAAAACAATACCTGAGCACACATTTCAGACTGACAGTGTTGGTGCAGATACCCAGCCAATAGAGCAATCAACAGGATACACGGTTACTAGGAAAAATCCCTGATTCCCCCTAGTCCTCCCCAACATTGTCCACTGCAGCGTAATAACTAGGAACTGAGAGGGTGGGGGTTGGCAGATCTGGAGACACAATTTCCCCATCCTGAGGGTGGCGTAGTAACCAGGAGGAGTCCTCCCTACATGTAGAGGCTGGAGGACAATTCTCCCGGTGGAACGAGTTGAACTTAATCATAGACTATTACACTGTTAAAACCGTGGACTGAGACGCGGGGGGGTTGGACACTCTGCCACGTCCGGCAATGAAGTGAAAATACTTCTGAGGGTTGAAAGCTCTGCGCAGCAAGACAAAGGGCTTCCATTTAAATGAAATCCTCAAGGTTGGCGAGAGGAACTTGTCGGTCCTTGCTGATTAGAGTGGCGGCAGCGGCGATGGTGGGTGGTGTTGGGGCGCGGGCGCAGAGATGGTGTAATCAACATTAGGAATGCAGAAACGGGGCCACTGTTGATGGAAATTGCCCAAACTATCATGGTGGCATGGAAATTGCTAGTGTTCTTCCATTAGACACGAGTAGATGATCGTTGTCACGGATCGCTGCGGCGTAATGCTACTGACGCATATTATAATCTTGACGCTGCTTTCATTGTGTGATGAAAGCATAAGCATGACCTCTTCTCCCTTTCTCTCTTTCTGTCTTTCAGACGGACAAAATGTAAATCTTTACCCACCCTCAATCCAATCTGGTCTTCATGCTGTCATGATGGGGAGAAGGGAATCTTACAACTCATACTAATTCCAACCTGTTTAACATTGAATAAATGCAGGCAATTTGAAACCTTTTGTGGGCTAGGGCAACTGACTGCAGTACAAAGACAGAAAAAAAAAAACAGATGTCCCCTCCAACCAGTCCTACAGGAAACCATCTGTGCCTGTGTTTTTTCCCCGCAGATCACTAGGACTTTTTAAAGTAAATAATGAGCCAGTTATACAATGCAAATGTGTTCCTGTGTCTAGCAATCTGCAAGCTGTTGTATTTACATACTCGTTATGCAGACGATTGCAGACTGTTGAGCAACATAGGAAGAAGACTGAAGAGGACGTTGTTTTACCGTCCTGCGCACACCCGTATCTATAAGCCTGTTTGGGGATGATTCCTTTTTATTCGATTTTCCAACTGATGAATTAACCATCCTCTCTTCCTCCTCCCCGCCACTCACTGGTCCGCAGCATGCCAGTGCCACCACAATGGCTCCGTGTCGGAGGTGTGCCACCGGGAGAGTGGGCAGTGCCAGTGCAAGCAGCACGTGGTGGGACGCCAGTGTGATGAATGCATGGTAGGTCATCGGCTGTCTTTCCCAACCCTGACATTTTCTCGTGGGGTACCCATATAACAGTACACAGTCTGTGGAGGACAACCAGTCATTAAAAAGAGCGGAGATCAATCATTTCAAATCAGTTACTGCTTCAGATCAGTTTGTAATATCCGTAGTATTGATGTCGATGCATTTTTCATTCTCCATCGTTCGGAGTTTGGTTTGACGGTTTCAGGATGACTTCTGCATTTATACTACGTGCTACCTCAGACATGGTCACATGACTAACGTCCTGCCCCCTAACTCCTCCTGGTGAATGAAGCCCAACTGCTGGTGGGACGCGGAGGAGCAGGTGTGTAAGCCGTGCTCCTGTAGCACTAAAGGAGCCGTGTCACGGCGCTGCGACCTGGAGGGACGATGTATCTGTAAGCCCGGCTTTGTGGGTCGCCGCTGCGACCTGGGTCGCCAGGGTTACGAGCGGCGGGAGACGCGGAGGCCGGTGGAGCGCGTTCCGCTGCAGCAGGTCCAACGCAGGGGCTACTCCCGTTCTGGGGGCTGTCCCCGCAGTGCCTACCGCCCCTCAGTGGTAAATTCCGGAAAGATCCGCAGCACGGGGTGTTGCGGTGTGTTGTTGTGTGGTGATGGCCAGCCAACCAACCGTCCCCTTCCATCTGGCCTCTGAGCTGACTGGCTGCATGTGACAGTGTGCCACTCCAAGTGAAGTGGCGATTGCCAAGTCTTATTCAGCCTTGAGTCCCTTCAATTGATTAGAGAGTGTCTCGTAAGAAAAATATTATTGAATTGCCCTCTAATCAAGGCAAGCCCTTTACATTGTAATAATGAATGATTAAACCTACCTTGTGGCATCCATCCTTACTGAATTCTTATTTAAATGTTCTGTTATATCGCTTTAGACAGCGGCCGCTGTTATAAAGCTACTTAGGATATCAGATATTCATTCATTGTGTCATTACTTTATAAAGTTTAGACTATAATACGTACACGAGATTGAATTTCTTACCTTTTATCTTAACCTTTGGCCATTTGGATGGTAATGTATAATATTTAATAGCCATAGCTTCTAAGAATCACTTTTTGTCTTTGGCCATGCAGAGAAAAGGCTTTCAAGCAGATTCCATTGAAGACATGACAGATCACTTTACATTTCTTTGATCTGGAAAGTTAGAGTGGGCGAGGCTCTGTTTCTAATCATCCCGGCATGTTGACTGAGCTCGGTTCATCCCGGCATGTTGACCGGGTTTGGTGAGATTGTGTGCAGTGATATCACACCACGGTGAAGCGACAGTACACATGCAGGTTACATGCAGACAACACAAACTCACAGTAGACCTGTTATTTAGCTGTGTCGACAGGACTACATCTCTCACACACAAAGACACGCGTCTGACATACCCGACACAACACCTGTTTGCTGCTCAGACATGAACCACTCGGTCAGTCAGCCGTCCTCTGAAATGACTGGATTCACACGGGTGAGGAATGTGACCCACCAAGACCCCCGGGCCCCTGCCGTCTCCACTTTTCCCTGGTGAAGGGATGGTAATGAAGACTACCAGCCAGGCACGAGCTATTGATTCCTCATACTCAAATTAATGTCACACCATCTGTCCCCGCCGACTCGCCCTGTGAAGATAAAATGCCAGTTTCCTTATTCACCAAATGTTGCTGCATTCCTGGTGGGATTTGGACATTTCTTCTGCCTGTTTAACTGCCTAAATTGCTAGTTTGGTCAGTTGTTTGGTGTTTCACCAGCATCGATGGAATTGTTGCTGCATGGCATGTTCATTGTGTTCTTTTCCCAAGACGGTTACTTTCCATGAAACGTGAATAGTTAACGGCCCGTGTGTTAAGTCGCGCTTGCAGTGTGTCGCTGTGTGCTGTGGTATTAACCCTGTATGCCTGTCTACGACAGCTCTACGGAGTCCCCGAAAAAACCTCTGTGTCCGTGTGCTTTTCCACAGCCTCAGACGTATGGCGTTCAGTTTGCTGGAGGCTGTGTCCCCTGCAACTGTAACTCCTACGGGTCCAAGTCCTTCGACTGCGACGACTCGGGCCAGTGCCGTTGCCAGCCCGGCGTCTCCGGGCCCAAGTGTGACCGATGCTCTCCGGGACACTTTAACTTCCAGGAGGGCGGTTGCACAGGTAAGAAATGTGACCATCTTGCTAAACCGATGTGTGTGCATAACCTTTATCTCTCAACTGTACATTTAAAAAAAGAAACAGATGTACAGTGATTTTTCATTGGTGATGACTGCTGGGTGTGACTTCAGACCTTAAAAGCCATTGGAACTATTAGTGGCCAATTTCACAGACACAGATTAAGTCTAGTCTAGGACCAAAATAACAGATTGAGCTTCATTTATGAGTTCAAGACCAGTTTTGGTCCACATCCAAGAAAGCAGCCTTTATGGTTTTAATGGAAATCACACACCATAGTGACGTGTCTCGCCGAGCTGGTTCTGTTATTCTGAGCAGAGCATGTTTTTCCTGCCCCCTTCCCAGCATGCCAGTGCGCCCATGTGGGAGATAATTGCGATGTCAACACGGGACAGTGCGTGTGCCCTCCCAACACCGTCGGGGAGAGATGTGACAAATGCTCCCCTAATCACTGGGGTCATGACATCACGACTGGCTGCAAGGTACATCTCACCTGGTCCCCGGGACGTTTGAAGGGATTCAGTGAACCCTCTGTGGGTGTGGGTATCGACTGACCCTGCACTGACACTTTATCGCAGGCGTGTGGCTGCAACCCGCTGGGCTCGGTCAGCCAGCAGTGTAACCTCAACACGGGCTGCTGCATGTGCCGGGAGCAGTTTCACGGAGAGAAGTGCAGCGAGTGCAAGCTGGGCTACCGGGACTTCCCACAGTGCATTTCCTGCAACTGCAACGTGGCCGGTTCGGACAGCCAGACCTGCGACGCGGAGCGGGATGTGTGCGCGTGTGCAGACAGAACAGGACAATGCAGCTGCAAGGTAACTCTGTTCATCTACCTCCTCTACCTAGCATGTATCACTGGACATTGTGTCCATCTACCACCTCTACCTATCATGTATCACTGGACATTGTGTCCATCTACCACCTCTACCTATCATGTATCACTGGAGGTTGTGTCCATCTACCTCCTCTACCTAGCATGTATCACTGGAGGTTGTGTCATCTACCTCCTCTACCTAGCATGTATCACTGGAGGTTGTGTCCATCTACCTCCTCTACCTAGCATGTATCACTGGACATTGTGTCCATCTACCTCCTTTACCTACCATGTATCACTGGAGGTTGTGTCATCTACCTCCTCTACCTAGCATGTATCACTGGAGGTTGTGTCATCTACCTCCTCTGACTAGCATGTATCACTTGAAGTTGTGTCATCTACCTCCTCTACCTAGCATATATCACTTGAGGTTGTGTCCATCTACCTCCTCTACCTACCATGTATCACTGGAGGTAATGTCCATCTACCTCCTTTACCTAGCATGTATCACTGGAGGTTGTGTCATCTACCTCTTCTACCTAGCATGTATCACTGGAAGTTGTGTCAACTACCTCCTCTACCTAGCATGCATCACTGGAGGTTGTGTCCATCTACCTCCTCTACCTAGCATGTATCACTGGAGGTTGTGTCAGGTGAGTGCATTAGAGTCCCCCAAATTACTGAGAGCAAGAAAAACCTCAAAAGTTGCACATTCTTAAGTTTAAGTTCCACACTGTCTGTGTTTTAAAGTATTTCGCTGCAATTACCTTTAAATGTCACTTTTGCTACATATTACTAAATGTAGATTATATCTCACCGGCAGCACTCGAGCTTTCCGCATCTACCTAAAACCATCCCTATCTGGCCTCAGCATGTGTTCTGTCGCCTGCCAGCAACGAACAAACCCCAAGCCGGGCAAACAAAACCCAGGCAGGCAGAACAGCTTCTGTGTGTGTTTATATGTGTGTATATATATATATATATATATATATATATATATATATATATATATGTGTGTGTGTGTTTGTGTATGTGGTGTGTGTGTGTGTGTGTGAGAGAGATGGAAATAGACCTGACATGGAGGGCGAAGGCATTCAGATCTGCTAGCGCCAGGCAGGCAGGCAGGCAGGCGGGCGTCGCCAACCCAGGCTCTGTGCTTCATGACAGTGCTGTGACATTGTGACAGGCTGTCACACAGGGCCAGCAATGGGAGGTGATGACTCTCATTAACACAGACTGAGAGCAGAGAGAGAGAGAAATGAGGGACAGAGCGAGAGAAAGAGTGGGGGAAAAACTCTTTCACCCAGTAAAAAGCTTTTTTGACTCTGAAGTTAAAGTGACACATCTGAAGAGTGAAAGACTGTGTGTTGTTGGGTTTCTTCTTGTGGTGTGTTGTGTGTGTGCACAGTCATGCATTTGGGCCAGGCCATCTCCAGAAATGTTTTTGGGTCCTCTAATTTGCCAAATATTTCACTGGACAACCTTTTGACAAAGATAGAAACATACATTTTAAACCAAATGTTCTGTAATTGTACCATTTTGCCATTAGACATAGAGTTGGTACTTTGGTTATCAAGCCTGTTTTCCACATTGTTTACCTTTGTCAATAGAGCCCTTGAGTTCTCCACCTCTATTTGGGGGCCCTCTACTGTAGCATTCGGGAATCCCTTAACAGACACCTATGCCTGGAGATGACAAGTACTCAATGTGTACATACTGTAGTTTGTTTGTTTACGACACTGGTTGTTTATGTCACTGGTTGTTTATGTCTCTGGTTGTTTATGTCTCTGGTTGTTTATGTCTCTGGTTGTTTATGTCTCTGGTTAATTTCTCTGGTTTTGTATTTAATTCTCTGGTTGTTTATGTCTCTAGTGTTGTGTTTATGTCTCTGGTTGTTTATGTCTCTGGTTAATTTTTCTGGTTTTGTATTTAATTCTCTGGTTGTTTATGTCTCTAGTGTTGTGTTTATGTCTCTGGATGTTTATGTCTCTGGTTGGTTATATCTCTGGTTGTTAATTTCTCTGGTTTTGTATTTATGTCTCTAGTTGTTTATGTCTCTGATTGTTTGTATCTGGTTGTTTATGTCTCTGGTTGTTAATTTCTCTGGTTTTGTATTTATGTCTCTAGTTGTTTATGTCTCTGGTTGTTTATGTCTCTGGTTGTTTATGTATCTGGTTGTTAATTTTTCTTGTTGTGTTTGTGTGCATGTGTCACTGTGTTTGTGTTTGTCGCTGGTTGTTTGTGTGAGTTTACGTCTCTGGTTGTTTGTCTCTGGCTGTATGTCTCTGTTTTTGTGTTTATGTCTTTGGTTGTGGGTATAGCTGTGTTTGTGTGTGTCCATGTCTCTGGTTGTGTGTTTTTGTCTCGGGTTTTTTGTATGTCTGTGTTTGTTTGTGTCTCTAGTTGTGTATACAGTAGGTCTGTGTGTGTGTGTGTATGTGTGTGCGTGTGTGTGTGCATTTCTTCCCACAACAACGATTATTTTGGACCACTGGGGAGGTGACTTAGAGGGAAGGGGGTTGGTGCATTCTGGGAGATTATTGAAGGTCACAGCAATAGACAGATAGACTGACAACTGTGGCTGGAGGGATGGCCCATAAGATAACCATCAGATTACTGGAGTTCACCTTGTTACTGTGTCAAATGATTATGATCCCAGACAGCTGGTCTAGATTCTTCTGTCTGAAATGAAACGTCGCCCCTCCAAAGTATAGGAACAGTTTATTTCTCATAGTAAACAAGGAAACAATTTATTTCGGTCGTATGGAATATTTTTTCTAATAGATAAAAAGCTAATAGTTTTCTAGTGCAATGAAACTAAGTGTTCCCAATGAAGAAAAACAACCAGAGGGCAAAATTATAATTAAAATGCTGGTCACAATGAGGAAATATAACCCTGCCACCCGCTTTAGGTAGCTGGGGTGACAAGTGATGGTTGCAGTTAAAATCCCCTTGGCAATAGTGGTCAGTATTCATTGCAATAAGTAATATAACAAATGGTATCTTTTAGAAATGTTCTCCCTGCTTTTGGAGTGCGTGAACTAGGAAAATATCAAGGGTGAATCTGATACCATAGAAGTAAAATATTCCTGATGATATATTTTTGGGGGGGGTTTCACCAGGCTGTCTACATGCCTTTAGAAGGTATGGCCCTTATCCATCCTCAGGACCTGCATGTACTGCATGCTGCCTGGGACACATTTTAAGCATCTTCTTTAAGCAATACAGAGCAGGATAGCAGGACAGATATCGCTTTTTGGTCTTAAGAGTAGTGTTAGTTATACTTCATTTTATGTAATATGTATATCCTATGTTTTTGCTTTTCTGACTTTTCTCACGTACTGAAACCGTTTTGCGCAACGTTCTTCCCCTGCCGTTTTGTACCTCAAATAGCCTGTGTTCTGTGGCCTTTTGTCTGGTTCCCAGGGGAACACCCAGGGTCTGCATTGTGACCAGTGTAAGGTGGGCACATTTGGCCTGAGCACCAGGAACCCACTGGGCTGCAGTCAGTGTTACTGCTTCGGCATGTCCAGCACCTGCTCCGAAGCCCCGGGGCTCATCCGCATGTGGGTAAGTCCATTTGTTAAGGAACCTGACAGAAATGAACACGCAGCACACGTGTACAATAGGGTCGCGTGTCCCCAGTCGAACCTTAGTCCCCCCCTAACAGACACAGCATGAGGTACAGTATCAAACACACACACCCACACACACACAGCAAAATATAATGTTACAACGTGTATGAACCATACAGCAGATAGGCAGTAGTTTAAGCAACATGACTAAATGGAATAGGACATGTACTGTTGTGTAACCACGGTACTGACAAAGCACAGCTAGGATATCATTCGCACCAGAGCAGTTATTAATAAAATGAGATTGGATTTCCTCCATTGCTTCATTTCTGACCAGGTATTTACTCTCAATCCTGTTTTGCTGTAATTGATGGGACGCGGACAGAGCCAGGGGGAACAGGCACAGAGGTCTAGCATGGAACAGGGTGGGTATAGTGGCTCGGGAGGCAGGCACAGGCTGGAGCTTCCTTGTTTGTTTTTAATAAGGATTTCCTGCCGGAGCACCACAGACCTGATAGCCTTTCGTCTGCTGTGTCCATGGAGACCACGGCCGAGGACATCGGCAGAGGGACCTTCTCTCATATAAATGGAAACGACAAACAAATTAAATAAAGGTTGCCGTCCCAAAGTTAATCTAAGTTTGTTTGCTGTAAGACAAGGACAGAAAAAAGAGCAAGTTGAGAATCCGCTGCCTCATTTATTGGAATGCGGGAGATTTTCTCTAAGTCAGTGAGTCGTGAGATTGCATGGTGAGGTGAGGGGCGCAGACTGGCCCCTGTGGAACTTTCCAACGGAATACGAGTGGAGAGCAAATTTAAACCGGGGGGCCTCAGAGGAATAGCCTACTGTACTGAAGTGGCTGCTTAAATATACGCACACACGTTTTGCCCATCTGAACACGTTTCTGTTCCGCCATCAGGATGTGAAACGCATGTCAATCTATATTGGGCTTCTAAATGGGTTCAGTTGAGGTACCCTTGGATCAGACACTCAACACCCTTTGCGCTTTCTAAATACAAACCCATTTTCTGTCATTTATTTTTTGTGTGTAAAATGCATAAGTGACATTGTTTGCTCTCCCTGTACTCCGGTAGCTGTCTCTGAAACCAGAGCAGACCAAGCTACCTCTAGTGGACAAAGACAACCAGAGGGAGACAACTCGCGGAGTCACCTTCCAGCACCCCGAGATTGTTGTTAAAGCTGACCTGGTCAACCAGAAGCTTAGCGAGCCATACTACTGGAGACTTCCTGAGCAGTTCACGGGGTCCATGGTAAGACCATCCTCTTCACCAAATAAAACGTTGATAGCAGATGTTCAATAACACACCCATGTACAGAATACCGTATATTTGAATTGCTTAATAATGCTTTACTTATTGGGATATAAGTACAGTAAAACAAAACCTGATGAATGGTCATGCTTCATTACAGTATCATTTAGACATGGCATTTTGGAGAAAGAGAAATCTATAAAATAGGTTTCAATCAACAAAAATTATATCAAAATTACTATATTTTTTATATATATAAAGTCACAATATAGCGCCAGTAAGAGTAGTAACGTCCCTGAAAGATTTTAAATAAATGAGGAATTACTAAACTTTAAATCATAATAACCCATTAAATAATGTACACCAAGTGACAATGGATTTAGATTACGCGTGAACCGTTTGAACATTATATGTTTTGGGGCTGTTTTCGCTACTTTGATATTTTGGCTTGTACAGAGACTTCTATAATAGGTATTGTCAAGAGTTTTACAACAGCTTTCTAACACCCTGACATTACTGTTATATATGGAAACATCTATTTCCTGCATACGTTTCTGTTTCAATTCTAACTTTACATCTAATTTTAGTTCGAACAAGAGCACAAAGTGGTGAACCCCTCGCCATCCTCACTCCTCCCAGTTACTGACCTGTTGCCAGTTGACCTAAGTTTGTTGTGTTATATTCCACCTGGTTATGTTTTTTACACAATGTTTCCAGTCTTGTTTGCCTCTGTCTTGTTTGCCAGCTTTTTTTTACGTTGCTGGCATCAAATTCGAAGTGAGCATGTATTTTCTAAGAAACAATAACACATCACAGTTTCAACATTCAATATGTTTTCTTGGTACTGTTTTCTATTGAACATAGGGTTTAAATGATTTGCACATCATTGCATTGTGTTTTCCATTACATTTTACACAGCATCCCAACCTTTTTGGGAACGGGGTTGTACCTTACAATATTTTTCATTTCTAGCGTTCAAAAGAATAGATCCTATAGATACCACTACATTCAGTTCAGGCACGTAGCCTAGTGGTTGCGGTCTCCGACCGGTGCTCGATCGAATCGCCAAGCTGACAGGGTGAAAAATCGGTTGTTCGGAGGGAGGAAGTTGCATCACTACTGGAACAAGTTTGCAACAACAAATGACTTGAAAGTTTCTTCACTTGGTACCTGGTGTGGTTTGTCCCCTTCAGATCACAGCCTACGGCGGCAAGCTCAAGTACGCCATCTACTTCGAGGGACGTGACGAGACAGGCAGCGCGTCGTATGAGCCTCAGGTCATCGTCAAAGGTGGGCCCAACAGGGACAAGGTGATGGTCCGCCACACACAGGGACTGCAGATTGGACAACTCACCCGTCACGAGATCGACATGACAGAGGTTAGAACCGTCCCTTACCCGCCTGGCCCCGCGCCAGCGGTTCTGTTTCCGTCTTCCACGTGTCAGCTGTACTTGTCCTGGTAGCTCTTCCAAGCTGAACTCTGACCTCTGAGGATGAAGTCATGATAAATTGACATCGACGTTGTCCTGGGCATGTTTTGTTCCGCAGCACGAGTGGAAGTATGAAGACAGGACGGCCATGACACGTGAGGACTTCATGGACGTGCTGTTTTACGTTGACTATGTCCTCATCAAGGCTTCCCACGGGAACATGATGAGACACAGCAGGTCAGCTCTTCTCACTGTGTCTGTCAGAACCAGCTTATCTCTGTTAACCCGGAGCAGAGGTGTTGTGGAAATGTGACGAGCCGATCTCCCCAACCCTTGTGAAATTCAAACGCGGGTCAATCTTGGATTTGTCCAAGGCACAGTTACTAATGCTATGTGTTATCTCACACAAACTGTTGTTTCATGATCGATCTACTGTACCATTTCTGGAGATTTGACCGGAACCGTGTCGGGCTGGTCTAAAACACGCCGTTTAGAGGGCCCCTGCGCTCACGTCTACACACAATTTCTAACGTTGGTACAGTCAGATGAATATTGTTAACCCCGATCACCCTTTGCATTTAATAGAGAGCTGTTCTTCCATTAAAAAGTGGTGATAGGATTCGATAATAGCATATTTTAAGCAAACAGGACACAATGCGTGACGTTCGTAGAAAAGCACATTCTCTCTGTCGCTCACTTGCCATTGTCTGTCTCTGTCTCTCTGCAAAATCCAGGATCTCTGAAATTTCTTTGGAGGTGGCGGAAGAGGGAAGGCCGTCTGTGGAGACTGAGCTGGCCCATCAGATAGAGAAGTGTATCTGCCCCCTTGGCTACTCTGGCCTTTCCTGTGAGGTGAGCTAGCGAGCCGCTCAGCCAGCTGTATCTCTGTCCCCCCCATCAGACATGTGACAAGGTCATCCATCAGGAGGAGTCAGAGATGGAGTCAGGAGAAAACAGCTGTTAGAGAGACTCTGCAGTACAATCCTTCTCATCCCAACTGCCACCTCATTCTGTCTCTCTCGCAATCCGCCCAGCCTCTCTCTCAATCTAAGTTTCTCTCTTTCTCTCCAACTCTCTCTCTCTCTCTCTCTCCACCTCGGTCTGTCTCTCCCTCCGTGTCTTTCTCCATCTCTCTCTGTCTGTCCCTCTCTCTCTGTCTCGTCTCCACGCAGACACCTGTAATTCTCCTCTGTTTAGCGCTGCTTTAATCCACTCCTAATGAACTCTTGTTGTTACTACTTTCCTGCCTGTCATCGGAACCTGAGTGTTACAAATGTGTCATCTTTGGATTCCTCAGAAAGGTGGCTGAAAGCAAACCCAAGCAGATGGCAATTATTTGAAGCCTCCACGTGGTTAATAAAGTATTTTTAAAGTGGCGTTTAACGTGTTTTCCGGGAACAGATGGTGTCTCAAATTGACCCGATTAATTATAAGTGCGCACGCCTCGTTGGAGCCCTGCGGTCCTCCTTGTGGGGGGGGGGGGGCGGGGGGTGTGTTCAGGAGTGGGGCTGCATAACCGGTAACCGTGAGTCTGTCTGTGCTTTGCCCGTTGGCAGGAATGCGGTGCCGGGTTTTACCGCCTGTCTGCCCGCGGCGGTGGTGCTGCCTCTAGAGCGGGCATCGGGAGCTGTGTGCAGTGCCAGTGCAACGGGCACAGCGGGGCCTGTGACCCAGAGACATCCATCTGCCAGGTGATTCCCTTACCCAGTCCCTGTGACCTGGGCAGGACGGTGACGCCAACGTCACCGGTTGGCGATTCCATGCCCAGCGTCTCTCTCCACTCCACCGTGGATGGATAACTGCTGCCCTTTACCGCTCAGCCCGGACCTTTATCCGGCCAAGGCCAAATTCCTCCTCTCCTTCTGCCTCCTTCGTATTCAAACCGACACTGAGTCTGATAAGTCACACCGTCTCTGACTGAAGAGGGTTCGTTCAGGAGCTAGTTAATGGTCTTGATCTACCAGGTCCAGAGCCACCAGGACATGCATGTTGTGTCCGCAATAGATGTGACCGCCGCCTGAGAAGCAGGCAGACCTAGATAAATGGATATAACTTCAGAGATGTGTCACTGAAGATTTTGAGGCCTGCCAAAATGAGGCCAGATTTATTCACTGCTACTGTTTTATCTCAGACCGTTGATTTACCTCAGCCCATTGGGATGTGAATTTAATCGCCCATAGAGCTCTTACTCCCTGTTTCCCAAATCATTCTCTAGTGCCATTCCTGGCTCACATTACAGTGTGGAACTAGAAGTCTACATGTCAAAGCAATCCCAGCTTTGATTTGCATTTGTGCTAATAACAATATAATTTGCATTTTACGGAGCTGGCAAATTGAAAATGTTAAATGAGTTTGTACAGCGTAATTTGTATAATTGAGGTACACAAGAAGTTAATGAAAGTCTTTGGCTCAGTAGGCCGCAACTTCCGCTGACTGATTAGTGTTGCTGCTTTGAATTGGCAGTTTGGCTCTCTTTTGTCTCAGAGCAGAACGGTTGAGAGAGGAGAGATAAACAGCCCCGGGCTGACCGGGAGGGCCCCTGCAGCTCGTGATCAGGGCTTCACTTCACCAGGCAGCTCAGAAACACACACCACCGGATAGTGTCATGTGTCGCCCCTTTGCAGTGAGCGGTTGCGAGCGCAGACGTGATATCAGACGCCCTTTTCCTCCGCAGAACTGCCAGCACAACACTGAGGGAGACCGGTGTGAACGCTGTGCCCCGGGTTACTATGGCGTAGTTAGGGGCCGACCCGACGACTGCAAGCGCTGCGCCTGCCCCCTCGTCAGCCCCGAGAACAAGTAAGACGGCGAGGCGCCGGGTGAACGTCCCTGCTCCCGTAGCGCAACGCCCCGTTTTCAACTGTGAATCTTTTAGTTTCAGCCCGTCCTGTGTGACGGTTGGTTTCCACGACTACCGCTGTACCGCCTGCCCCGACGGATACGAGGGAATGCACTGCGAGAGGTGAGGTCTCCTCAGTCGCACCCGAATCGCCAACGGGGTGTCGCGTCCTGCCACTTACCCGCTCGGAATGTTGTTGTTGCTCCTCCAGATGCGCGATGGGTTACCACGGCGACCCCCGTGCCCCCGGCGGGAGGTGTGAGGAGTGTAAGTGTGACCCGTACGCCGCGTGGCCCCAACCGTGTGATCCCGTCTCGGGCCAGTGCCGCTGTCGTCCTGGGGCCACCGGACGCGCCTGCAGCCAGTGCATGGAGAGGCATGTGTGTGGGCCCTCTGGGATCGTGTGTACGTAAACTAAGCTAACTCACTACCGCACTGTTTCTGCCCACACGCACACGCACACGCACACGCACACAGGTAAGGCTAATCAGCAAGGTTTCCCCTGAGATGCACTATTCTTACGTTCATTAAATATTGTGAACTACTGGTGTTTCGTATTTTCTTTCTACAATGTCAGACATTTTCTAGCTTTGGGAAGTTTTGTAAACAGCCTTAAGCTACTTTAGGAATAGCATAAAAGGCCTTTCCCCCGAATTTTAAATGAATTAATTTAGTTTTATTTCATTTTGAATTGGTCCTGTTTTTATCAGTCATACATGTACTATCTATACCCTATACATAAAAGAGAGGGTTTTTGTACAGTATATATAGTAGAGTGTTTATTATCCATTTAGTATTTTGTTAGTGATATATATTATTTTCAATGAATGCTTCACAACTGATATTTGTATGCATATTCAGAGGGTAAAAGCTCTGTAACCAGCAATGTTTTCAAAATGTGTGTTCGGAAAATGAAGCTCTGAAAGAGGTCTTCCACCATTTTGAAGTAGTTATTTCATTGGGAGGGAACTTGATTGGCTGATGCCTTCTGATGACCTCAGAGATGTATCCAACCAGTCCATTATTATAGATAATGGATTAAAAAAATAATTTCACTTATGATCTCTATTATTTCTGTATCATTCTTCTCTAGCATTGTTTGTTGTTAAAAAAATGTAATTGGTGTGAGACAAAATGTTGTTATACTTACGATAATGGTTAGTTGTTTTTCAGTACTCTAGGCTGCTGCCCAAACTGGCAAGTTGATTATCTTAAATGATGTTGAACTCTTCCTGGTGTGATGGTCTTCTAATGGCTTCCCTAAAGCAGTAATGGTTGAAGTCCATCCGTTGCTTGTCGGATGATCTGTCAGATGATTTAGGTGAAACTGATTTGCTGCATGTTACCCTGCCTTTAAAAACGGCAAACACATTTGCATGTATTTCACGAGGTGTGTTCATGTTGGGGTGTCTACTCACTCTCTCTCTCACAGGACAGGATGTGAGCTCCTCCCTGCATCATAACAGCAATGACAGAAAAAATAAAACTGTATGGATAAATCCCTTTCCAGACATGTGTTTATCAACACATTTTCCGTGGTTAAATTCTTGAGAAATTTGAAGGTTTGTTGATTGCAGTGGTGTGTGTCTGCTTTGCCGGCAAGTATGTGTTTTTTCTCTTTTCTGTTGCTTGTGGCAAGTCGAAAACTCATAATGGGCTGCCAAAAGCCGTTTCACACTCAGTGTTAAATTTCACGCTTGAGATAGCATCCCTCGGTGCCGCTCCTGTTTAATCTCAAACCAGCACAGAAACTCCAGGATTCTCCAAAGCCTACAGAGTAGAGGACAGCAAACGGTTACCGCTAAGTGTCTTCAAAGAGCAGTTGTGTATTTTCCGGGAGATCTAATGTGTGTGTGTGTTTGTGTTTGTGCATGTGTGCTTGTGGATGGGTATGGGATTAAACTGAATTAAATGGGATGAAGGAGGAAAGAGTGTCAGGGCTCAACGCGATCTAATGTCTCTCGGTGAAAAGGTTTCTTTGAGACATTGGCCCTCCTCCAGTGCTAACACAACCTTGTACGTACTGTACATGCCCCCTCCTTTGGAGAAGTTAGCATCAAAAGGGAAGAGCCCTCTCTTTCCCTTTCGGTTGAACACCTGTCCCTCCCTAGGGCATTATGGGTCCTCTCCACACACACACCTCAGATCCTGAGGTCCCTCCTGTGACACACAGTAGCTGGGATTATCATTTGCTTCACTAGACAGGGCTAAATGCTCTCTAATGCTTTTAATTGGTGTCATTAGAGACCCGTTGTCATTAGAGGTTTTTTACTTCTGTGTCTGTGTATGTGTGTTTTACAGCCTGTGATGATGATTGTTCTGGGCTCCTCATCAGCGATATGGACAGATTGCATCGTATCATCACCAGTGTGAACCTAACCACACCTCTGCCACCACCATACAAAGTCCTCTACCGCTTTGAGAACATGACTGAGGAACTCAAGGTGAATTGAAAGCGCCCGAACACTTCCTTCCATGTTCCTTCTCTCCAGAGGGAGAACACTACATTATATCCATTGATGACAAATATATGATCTGATCTGAATCTATATTCTAAAAATGATTTAAAAAATCTCTGTAGGCTCTTATTTTTGCCAAAATACAACTGAGCACCTGATTTCAATTCTGAGATGAAAAATGTCAGTGGTGATCAAGTTGCCCACCTGGACAAGGCACAGTGTAAATATCTATTGGTTGTTTCTGACGAAGATGCAGTTTCCATCTTTGCCCCCTTCTTCAAACAATTAAAAAATCTCTTTGGGAAGATCTGATAGCTCCAGTCTGTTCAGCTAACGGCATTAACCTCAAGCTCACCAGAAGAACAAAGACGGAAACGTCGCAATCTGTAGCGCAGATAGAACAGTGATGTATTACTCACACGGTGACATTCAGACACAGCTCAGGGGAACGATAACAGGAGTGCATTTCCCCCAAATCCTGAGGAAAGCTGAAGAGATGAGTGTTGGGATATAGCTTAGGCACAACAAAGATGCAGATTATTGCAAAAGGGCAGCAGAAGGGAGGCCAATGAAGACATCACTTGATTGCTTCTTTCATGTGGAAAGCCAGATCAGAATCCGCTGAGCTAGATGCCCTTTTCCAGCCACTGGTGTTCTGCTGCTTGAAGGTCTGTGAGGAGATGTAACGCTGATGAATTTGGCTCAGTCAGATAGTTAAATACAGGGAAAGCAAGGCTCTGCTCTGACACAGAGGAGACAGTCTCACCTTCCTCCCCAGACCTGTGGTGATTTAAACGCTAGATGACCTTTCGATACAGTGACCTGCTCTGACACACTCCCCTTCTGTGTGTACCTCCCGCAGCACATGCTTTCACCACAGAACTCGCCGGAGAGACGCCTGCAGCTGGCCGACAGTAACCTGGGAAGCCTCGTGACAGAGATGGATGACCTGCTGAGTCGGGTAGGTAGGCCACTCGTCATGCCCCAGGCCAAGCTGCTGTCTGGGGCCCGGAGGCTGTCACTACTGTCCCTGTGGCCAGCCTGAGAGATAGCTTCCCCATTCCACCTTGGGGAATAAGTCCAATACGACTAGACTATCCGAATTCTGAAAGCCATCGAAGGCCAGCTTGTGTTTGATTTTTTTTGGAAGAGTTGAATGACATGGTTAGTCGGATCAATGTTTTCGATTGAAGTAAGCTCTCATCTTTCTGTCAAAAAGTGAGCATTACGACAAATGCTGATGTTACACTCTTCAGATGAATATTTTATTAAAAAATATATTTTAATGTCAAGCATGGACAGAAGCAGGATGTCTTAAGGATGGATGCTTTTGTTTTTAACTTTGGGTTCTCTTTTGTGTCTTGAAATATGGAGGGGTCATGTATAACTATTTGTTTTGTTATCTGAAGGGAAGAAATTACATTGTAAAGTACACGTAGTGTTCAATCATGTGCAACTACATCAACAGTTTTTATTGACAGATGTCGGATCGGAGAAGGAGAAAAGGTTTGAATTTAAAATGTTTCAGGTGTTCACAAACTCCCACCATATTCTGTGGCAGAAAGACCCTTGGAAAGCGCTCTCAATATAATGCAGCATCTTCTACTGTAGAATCTCCTGTCTCTGACAGTTCTCCAAACATTATGTGCTAGCAAGCAAACACATTCACATTTCCCTTCCGCTGAACTTAAAAGAGATAAAAACCCTTCCATTATCTTGCCTGGTCAGGTCCTAATCTGTTAAGTAAACGCAGCTAATTCAATCTCATTCTTATGGTTGCAAACCATGAACAGGTCCCGTGAGGCTCTCCATTGTTAGACATTGGAAGACCACATGATTCTGTATTGAAAACGGGGCTGTAGGTGGTGCGTCTTGAATGAACAAATCTGTAGCTGTCATGTCCGTCCAACTTATAAGCTGAGTGTGTGTCCCAGGCAACCAAAGTGTCGGCAGATGGCGAGCAAACGGGCGACGATGCTCAGAGGATCCACAGTCGAGCCGAAGACCTGGAATTGTTCGTGAAGAACACCCTCCTGGCTGCAGAAGGTACCGGCCTGCTAAAAAAACACTCCTCCTGTAATGTCGCCTTAGCGTCCGAGAGCAGAACACTAATTCAGAGTTATGAAGGTCAGAATGTCGAACAAATTAGTGTCTGGGCTGTGTGCTGTGTCCTCTGCACTGTGATTAGACGCTCCCGAGTTGTGACATTTTCCACTGGGATTGGAAGGTGATTGAGTTAATAAAGGGCCTAGTTTGTGTAGAGCAGTGTAGCGCCGGGTCCATGTAAAGGCCTAATTAATAGGGATGGAGGATGAGGTCTGAAGATGGTCGTATAATCAGAGTGGACTGGACACGTGGCGGCCCCTCGCCGTGGGCGACGTGATTAGTGTCAGTAGGAATCCTTGCTTCAAGTCTTCCCTCGACTCTGAGCACAAACCAGCTACAGCACATACTGCTGCAGGTGGAACTGGCAGACCAATAGAGAACTGACCACGCACACACGCACACAACCGTTCACCGACGCTCAATCAGAGGACTGGGCTGGTTCAAATGGGCAGTTTGCATTTTTACTTACACATTTCTGTGATGCCATCCTCATGCCCCATAAAAGAATGAGAAGCCTTTTCTCAATAAGCAAAGAAAATGTTCAAAGTGAAATCTACAGAGCATGTCGTCCTTAACTTCTTCGTGGAGATTCGTGATCACATAGAGCGCCTTGTAAAACCATTGAGAAGGAGATTGGATCATTTTATTTTCATGCTGATGTATTCAAAAACGACATAATTGGATGATGCAATTCACCGAACATTTAAGTGTTTAATTGCCTTTGAAAAAAAATATGTAGTTATTCCATGTTAATAGGTGTATATTTATTTTCATCAGGAATGTTCATTTTCATTTGATAATTTCTATTCAAATTAGAACGCAGTTGGAGCAACTTCTCCCTCCGTTTCTCTAGAACTGATTGGGTTTTGATTTCAAAGGCCACATTAATTTGATTAAAGTACATTAGTCTGCCAAGCAGAATTTTAACGTCTTTGAATCAACCTTAAAGAAGCCTCCATTGCCATTGAATAGAAAGTTAAAAGTGTTATATTTCTGCTTTTGTTGTCATCCACTTTGTTCGGCCTTGCCTTTGAGCTGTTCATCTAATCTGGGCGCTAGCTAGCTGCTTCGTTAGCGCGTCCTACTGAGCTCCAAAAAAAACATACCCACAAAGGCTTTATGCAAATAATACCCACATGAGCAGGAGCCTGTTGCTGACCATAGTGTGTGAGTAGAGTGGAGTGCTAAACATGTCCTGGGGTAGCTGGACATTGGGCGGTTTTGAGGAAACCCAATGGGGATGGGTCATGGTTCTATCATGTTAGTAGCCAAGCCAATGGACATACACATTTTCAAGTCTGGATATCTGCCAATAGTAGTCATTCACATAGCATGTCAACGCAGCAGCAGTATGAACCCGGTTTGTATTGACGAGAGGAGATAAACGCAGTTGTCAGCCTTTTGGCTAGAGGTGACAGAATTGTATGGTGTGTCAGATTGTGGAAAATTGTGCCCTATGGCTGTGTGTGTGCCTGTGTGTGTGTGTGTGTGTGTGTGTGTGTGGGTGTGTGTGCGTGCGTGCATGGGTGGGAGAGAGAAAATGTCCATTTTAAATTCTCCGTCCCCTTCACCCTCCAGCTCTGAAGGTTAAAGCTAAAGAGCTGAATGAGACGCTGGGCAGCAGGAACGGAGCTCCAGAGAAGAGCCTGAACGAGATGCAGAAGGAGATTGAAAGCATGCTTGCTGAGCTACGCAAACGTCAGCTGGGAGGCCAGAAGTACATCTCAGAGGAGGAACTGGGGTAATGCCTGACTTATCAGACCCAGATACCGACCTCTGGTCAACATCAGAACGTAAATGCGGAGACGGCGCCTCAATTTAGGTTCAATGTTCCAAGCATATGTTACATAACTTTGAAGGGTCCGGGGTCAAAGGTTATTCAGGCACCTCATGGAATCACTGGGTCATTCAGCTCTCAGCTAAATAAATGTCTGCTATGACTGCAAACAAAGACGGTTTCATTTGAAAAGATGTCGTTAATAGTGTACCCATTTTCAAATTAGCATATTTTCTGTTTCTCTGTCACTGTTGTTGTTTTTTACATTCAGCAGAACATTGTGTGGCCAAGCAAATCTCAGTTGAATGAAGAAAGTTTATGATTTTCTGATGTGAAATCTTAATGAACTAATTAAAAGTTGCCCGAGGTAGGTGGGAGGAATATTATTCCTTCTAATCAAATCGGTTTAGTTATTTGTTTCCTTCTGGCTGAGGCCTGGAAGAGTCATGCAAGAAGAAAGAGGGACATCTAGTGGCCAATCTGATCCACAGCCAGAGGACAGGAAGAGCGTCATCTGTCCTCCTTACACCAAACAGCACTCTGATGGGACCTTTCCCTCCTCACTCCAGACTGGCAGAGGCCTTATACCAGAAGGTGAAGCGTCTCTTTGGGGACCCCCACCAGGCTACAGAGGACCTAAAGGCTGAGGTGACAGAGAAGATGGACGATCACAGGGCCAAGCTGGACGACGCCCAAGCTCTGCTGAAGGACGCCCAGGGAAAGAGCAGGGAGGCTGGGGCCCTGTCTGAACAGAACCAGCGTAACATCACAGCCCTGGAGGTCAGTGGCCTTTACCCGCATAATAACCATACACTTCCCTTTTACCGGTATTGATCATGTGGGCCTGGGGGTGCCTGTTCACACACACACAGGTTCAGCTTGTCGTTTATGTAAAGTGGAGCTGACAGTGTTGTGGTCTGCTTGCAGAGAAAGAGGGATGCTGTGGGCTCAGTGAAAAAAGGAACTGAAGATGTGCTGATGGAAGGAGAGCGCATTCTTGCCGAAGCCAACGGGCTCTCAGACAACATCAATAAGGAGATAGAGGTAGGCTCTGTCCCTAAACACCAAACACACACACACACCTCAACTCCGGTCAGTCCAGAGCATTAAGAGAGAAAGACACACACTGTGGCTGAGTTGAATTGCCTTGGTGTGGTCAGACAGATGTTGCCTGGAGCTGTGTTTCACTGGCCAGGCATCCATTCGTGGATCCGTGCATCCCACCTGCTTCAAGCCTAAGGGTTCGGCCCATCTCTCTTCTTCTGTTTGTTTTGTTTTTTCTGTATTGCTCTTTTACTCTCACCCCTCTCTCTCCCCTCTCTCTCCTCCCCCCCCCTCTCCCTGCGTAGGATCTGGATGATATGGAGCGGGAGCTGGGTCCTCTCCATGAGCAGCTGGACTACCGGGTGAGCCGTCTGACCCAGGGACTGAGTGGAGACACCCTGACTGACCTGCTGCAGGATGCTGAGAGCCACGCTGCCCAGCTCAAAGAGTCCTCTGGGATTCTGGACAGGTAGACATGTGGCCAGGCAGACAGTCGGCAGACAGACAGATATGAGCAGACACAGACTGGCTCGCAGAAACCCAGTTCCTCCACGTGACACAGCAGCTTGAATATCATTGCTTTTGGCGAGCGTTTCCTCACTGTGTTGTCTGGCCGTACCAACCAAGTGTCTCTTACTGCCTCCTCACAGCATCCTTGCGGACGCCAAGAACCTGTCCTTTAACGCCACGGCAGCATTCAACGCGTACAGCAACATTAAGGACTTCATCGAGCAGGCTGACAAAGAGGCGAAGCAGGCCAAAGCACGCGGGACAGAAGCCCTTCAGCTGGTGCGGACACACCGTTGAACACACCCATCAACACTACACCCCTCGGTTGTGTTCACACGCGTGCAAGGACCTCTTTCTCTAATGTGCTGAGCAGCAGAGATTCGGTGTTCAAACGTTTTGCATTTCCTTAGTCATTTTCATTTGTCACGCTGGAGAGATCAAAGTCCCCTTGCTGTCTTCCTTATTAGCATGACTCTGCCTCCTGCAGCAGGAGCCAGTGGAGGTGAAGAGAAACCTGTTTCTCTCTACTTCCCTTCTTCTCTCTGAAGGAGGGAGGGGGAGGCTTAGAGAGTTGTGAGGGAACATTGGTCCCCTCTGAGGAAAATCTCCTTAGTCCATATTTACGCTATTCCAAAACATACTGACGGTACAGGAACTTTACTGTAAAAACATAAAATACAAACTTAAAAACGATTTGTTTTAATTTAAAAACATTTTAATTTATTTTGTAATGATTTTTACTTTGAGACCCAGAAGCATCTTTGCATTATAGCATCATTTTTAAGAAGTAATTGGTTGGTATTCTGTAGCTGTATATGTATGTAGATATTCCTGGTACTGAAATGTTTGGTTACTGCAAGTTATTCAGATCCACGTTGTTGGTTTACAAATATAGGCCTCAGGACCCAAAGGTTCTTTGAAGGATAATGCCAAGAACTCTGTTCAGAAGAGCGTTCAATTGTGGAACGAAGCCAAGCAGTTACAGAACGATGTGAAAGGTAAAGCCATTTCAAACCACCTGACAGCACCCACCTACCTGATGACAAATAACAGAAACATTTCAGATACGTGTATTTTTTGGTGTATTTTAGTTTTGGCATGGATACGTGTTTGGGAACAAAGTGACGGATGCTGTTTGCGTGTTTCAGAGAACAGCGCGAGCGTGGGCAGTCTGCAGGCCAGGGTGAACGCTGGTGGCTTGAAGAACAAAGGCATGCTGAAGGATCTGGACGATGTGTTAGGGAAGCTAAACGCCATTCCCGACGGTAAACACACAGGAACAATATAATAACCTTTGTTTATAAGAAACAACAAGTGAGATAGTTGTGGGCGATGGCGTTGTTACCGGAGCAATTTTTCATGCTTAGCCTGGTATGTTGGAACAGATTGGGTCGATAGCAGTGTGCCTGTGTAGCGCTATAAGGCGAGAGGCCATGTGCTCTGCTAGTGCCAGCATGACCGGAGTCAATTTCGCCCAGTCCGGGTTAAATATGGGAAGGTATCAGTCACAGAAGAAACTGGCAGACATGCTGCTATGTGCCATAAACCCGTAGACAGTTGGGGAGCAGAGCTGCCATAAAGCTTTCTGTCTCTTAAATGTCTTGTATGACAGGCTTCCTCTACTACTCCACACCATGTTTTATTACTAGCCTCTCGGGAACTTGCATTAAGATTGTATCACAGCTCCCAAGATTAGATGACTAGATACTGAATGCCAACTGTGTTGTCCAGACACAGCAGCTAAGCTCCAGGCCACAAAAGCCAAGGCAGCAGACGCCAATGAAACAGCCAACGATGTTCTGGCCCGACTGAGAGACATGAACCTCAACTTGATGGGCCTGCAGAGGAACTACAGCAAGCTGGAGGATGACGTCAACAAGGCCAACAACATGATCCAGGACCCTGAGAAAAACAGTAAGGTCCCCTGGGTGTTGTTCTTAGGTGTCGGCCAACCTCATTTACAGTATCTGCTGGAAATGTTTTAACACCGATTACCTGTGTCAGATCATGAACTGATTGACTCAAAATGCCACCTTTTTAGTTCAACGTGTGAGAGTAGATGGATGTTATTCTGGTCCATTTTTGTCTCACATAATGACGCTGTATAATTCCACACCTCACATATTGTTTTCTTTCTGTCCCATTTTTCTTTGAAACCCAACAGCAATAAGTACGTATCCCTTTTATATTACCTAAGCTCTATTCTGGCAATCTCTAAAGCCTCCTGTGCAACAAAGCTCCTGCATGACGACAGAAAGTACCCATCAGGGCTGCATGGCCTTTATCCTAGCTGCAGGAAATACAATAACAACTTTCTTTCTTTAATTCTGTCTCCCTCAGCATTCCATCTCTTTGTTTCAGTTCAACAGGATTAAGACGTGTCTTTTAGAGCTTCACTAAGCCTGTTATCCTAATGTATGCCATAGAAAGATTACCGTTGGCAAATTATCAATGCATAGCAAGCCATCCTTTTTGTTCTCATAACAGCTTTCAGCTCTTTACCTTTAATGCTTCTAAATAAGTGATTAAGATGCCACCATCTCTTCACTGATCTCTGGCTAATAGGCCTGGCACACAGAAAGCAGTGGCTGTGACCGTTCTAGAGGCATATTAAGGAAGTGGGATGTTTGGTGTTTTTCAGACTGACTGTCTTTCTCCCACGCGTGTGTGTGTGTGTGTCTGTCCGTCCCAACGTATCTGTGCGTGCGTGTGTTTGTGCCGATCAGTCCATGCAGCAGGTGCCAAGGTGAAGGACCTGGAGGACGAGGCGGACAGACTGCTGGAGAAACTGAAGCCAATCAAGGAGCTGCAGGACAACCTCAAGAAAAACATCTCTCAGATTAAAGAGCTGATCAACCAGGCGCGCAAGCAGGCCAACTCAGTGAGTGACCCTTCTCACATCTCTCCCTCCTGGTTTCCTCTGCTTTAATCAGAGGAGCTTATGTGCTAATGGTTCCCTCATCACAGATATCCTGTTCACAGCTCATTCGAAGAGAGTTCTGTCACTCACAGTCAGTTGTTTCTGAAGTAATGAACGTTCCGACATCCTTCCGCCGTCCTCTAAAACACTGGACCCGCATTCACCGGTGTTCTCCGTTAACCGCCACAAGTCTGACTGAAGTGTCTGTTTAACCATGTCAATTCTACCTTGGGGGGATTTGTTTTTCACTTGCATTCACATCTCCAGGCTTTTTAGTGATATATTGTTTTTGCCAGACCACGTAAGTGTAGCTGGCCAAGATGAGTGAATGTCGTTTACTGACTGAGCGAGTGAGTGACTGATTGACTGACTGACTTACCTTGTTAAATAGCGTAGTGTTTAGAGAAGTGGACCCGCAAGCTATAGGTCCTGAGATTGATTCTCCTTGGAGTAAAAAAATGTATGCATTTGGATTTGTTTCAGATAGACAAAAACTTTGCTGGCTGTAACCTTCAGTATCTACATTATAGTAAGCCTAAAATAAAACTGTTTACGGTTATATTGTTTCTGGTCAATTTTCGGAGGATTCATTCATGCATGCTTTTTGGGTCAGGATAGATAAAAACCTAGCTGGCTACAACATTCAGTAGCTAAGTTATAGTAAACCTAAACAAAAACTGTTTACAGTTATACAGTATTGTAACTTTTTATGGCTGATTTTTGAAGTATGCATGTAAAAATGCTGCTGGCTACATACAACATTCAGTAGCTACGTTATAGTAAGGTTAAACTAAAACTGTTTACGGTTATATTGCGACTGTTTCTGGTGGATTTTTGAGGTTCGCATCTGTGCGTGCTTTTGGGGGTAATAATACCCCATAGGCAGTTAAAGAGTTGAGGTTTCCGCGATTCTCTCGTCTTTTCACTTGACGAGAAAGTCAGTTATCTTCACATTTATTGATATCTTTTGTATCAATGTAATTCACGAATGAAAAAAAATAGTTTTTGTGCCATCAAATGAAATTGCTTGGGCAGGGAAACGTTTATCTTCAGTCTCGCTAGCGATTGCTAAATTCTTATGACTATTCCTCGGAAGTTTGTAGATACTAGTAAGCCTATCACTGGCTAATAACTGGTAAAAAAGCCAGCGGCAAAAGCATACAGTTCATAGACGCTATTTGTGGTGGAGTTAAACATGATAAGAAACATTAGTCAGTTTAGCACAATGCATAATGGTGTCTAGCCACTGGCCTAATGTGCAGTGCTGTGGCATGGTGGTTAAAGACAGTACCTCTCACGTGAGGGAACCAAGTTCAAATCCAGTGCAGTCAACAATATTTATTGTTGCTCTCGTCAGCAGAGTGCTCTCGTCTCTGAAGAACCTTGTTCTGCATTTGTAATACGACACTTGTTGTGCTTACCTTAGCTTCCTTTGATCCTGTTCCGTGCTGTTTGTGTGATTTGGTATATGCGTGCTGTCTCTCTCCACAGATTAAAGTCTCTGTGTCATCTGGTGGAGACTGTATCCGTGCATATCGGCCAGACATCAAAAAGGGACGCTACAACACCATCATCCTGAATGTGAAGACCACGTCCCCTGAGAACCTGCTCTTCTACCTGGGCAGTGCCCAATACGTGAGTCTGAGGGCAAAATCCAGCACTGGGATGTTAGTCACTGTTGTGTTTGCGTGCAGACGCAGATGTTATTGGTCATGTGTGTTTACGGAAACAATTCCCCAGTAAATAATTAAACCATAGGAAGGCAGAAACTTCAGGGCAGTAAATGAGCATGTGATAAAATAGGCCATTTATCAGCGCTCTGATTTGGTTTATCTCCAGAATGACATGTGTGGTTTGACAATTAATTAGAAATCATTCCACCAGCGGATGTTTCTCAACATGCAAGATAAATACCAATTATCTTAAAGTTGGACAGAAAATAATAAAAGGTTATTAGTTTCCCTGTGTGATACCCAGGAGAGTTGGGGGTGATATTGCCTCCATGTACTGCAACAACAACCACAGCAATTAGCTGCCAGTTCAAAGCCGGACTATTTCGTCTGGCTTCGTCACTGATTTCCCTGGGGAGGTCACACTCCTGTTGCTCCTCACTTGATTTGCCTGACTCTTAATTCCTCAGTATGTCATTGTGATGTGCACTGCTCCAGGGCTCCTGCTCTCTGCTATACTACCAGACAGTAGCCCAGTCCCGTGGAGGGCTGGATGTGATGGACCTGGAATGTTAGCAGATAGGACAATGCAGCGCCGCATCTTATGTGCTCATCATCTCTCTGCCCCGTAGATTGACTTCCTGGCCCTTGAGATGCGTAAGGGCAAGGTCAGCTTTCTGTGGGACGTGGGTTCCGGAGTGGGTAAGGTGGAGCACACTGACATGGCGATCCACGACGGCAACTGGCACCGCATCGAGGCCTCGCGGTAATATACCTCTGTCGTTCATATTCCGCCAAGGCTATTTATCCGAGCAAATTAAACAGGGATGTCAGGATTTGTCTCTCAGTTTGGTCATTCGCTAAAAACATTCATTGTGCCTCTTGGGATTCTTATTCTGAGGTGCGCTCATCTTTTCTGTCTGTTTGTGTTATTTTTTTCATGTACATTTTCTTTTATTTTCAGGTATCTTATGCTTCATTGGATAGGAAGATAGGGGAAAGATAGAGTTATTGGTGGAAGTAGAAGTTGGACAGATGTGTGCCCATGTGGCTGTAGTATGTGTCGAGCTCTGAACCACCCCAGGACACATCACCTGATCATTTATGTTTTGCTCCAGGAATGGCATCAATGGCACCATTTCTGTCCATGCAATGGAGGGTCCAAGAGCTGGCATTATGCCTACCTCAAAGAGTGGCACGTCTCCTGTTGGCTATACAATCCTGGATGTCGACCAGAATGCCTACCTGTTTGTCGGTGGCATATTGGGCAGTGTGAAGGTAGCCATCAATTTTTTATTAGAAATCTCTTTTATTCTTGTGTTCCGAATGATGGCATGGCCAATGTGTTTCTTTGCTTGTCCCGCAGAAAGCGGATGCGGTCAAAACCTCCACTTTCTCCGGGTGTATGGGAGAGGCCTACCTGGACAACAAGCCCATCGGCCTGTGGAACTACAGAGAGAGAGAAGGAGACTGCAAAGGATGTGTCATTAGGTAGCCTTTCACCTTTAAAACGGTCCGTAATAACGTTTACCAAAAGACCCGTGAACCCCTGCCTGCCTGGTTGTGTCTGAGTGTTGGGGTGTCTTGCTTAGCCCTCAGCCGTCTGACACAGAGGGGACGGTCCAGTTTGACGGGGAGGGCTACGCTGCTGTCAGCCGGCCCATCCGATGGAACCCTAACGTCTCCACCGTTATGTTCAAGTTCCGCTCATTCTCCGCCGACTCCCTGCTCATGTACTTCGCCACTAAGGATATGGTAACTTCACACGTACTCGCGCGCATGTGTTGTGACTGAACCGGCCACCTGTATGACAGAGAGAAGACTGTTTGACGTGTGATGGACATTATGCGTTTGGCAATATTACTCAATGAACTCTTTCACTCTCACCCTCACTTTGTCTCGGTGTCTGCCTGCACTCTCAATTCCAGAAGGACTTCATGAGTGCCGAGTTGAGTGATGGTCGTCTGAAGGTGAGTTTTGACCTTGGCTCAGGCACCGGCTCGGACATCAGCATCAAGAGACACAACGACGGCCGATGGAAATCTTTCACGATGACTCGTGTGAAGAAAGAAGGTGATTCGACACCATGCATAATCCCTTTTTTCATGCTTTAGTTGGTATTGCTAGATACAGCGGAGTTTCTCGAAAAAATTTGCCTGAACGTTTGACACTTTAGCTGAGGTAACTGTTGAACCGGCAAGTAATATGTTTGCCTTGGTTGGCATCCTGCCACTTCAGCTACGGTGACCATTGTGGACGTAGATTCCAGCCAAGAGGAGAAGTTTGTGGTGATATCACAAGGCTCTGCTACCGGGCTAAACCTTAAAGAAGATGACAAGATCTACTTTGGTGGTTTGCCAACCATTGGAAATTACAGGTATGTCCTCATCAAAGTAATTTATTTGAAGTGCTTTTTACATAGTCACAACAAACTTTAAAGACTTAGGATTATTTTGGATATTTTTACATTTCAAATAATGAATTTGAAGTGACTACAATTTGTCATTACAGGATGTGAGGGTCATTTTATTTAAAGTAATTAAAACCAAAACATTGAAGTCTCATTGGAGTCTCGTTGATATAAAAAAGCACTTATTAATGCAGCAAAAACACATTCCATAGCATATTAAAGATAAGAAAAATATATAGAAAAATGGTGATGTTACATAAACGTTACTATGCTGAATAATAACATACACAGTCTCAGTTTAATGCTGTTCAAATGGATAATGGGTGTTTTGTGTAGTGGTTTGATCTACACTGTAGGATGGCCATCTTCTTACAGTCGACCATAGCAAATAGAGCACGGGTATTGTTGATATTCTTGTTAATCATTCCCAATAAATGTTCCAGAAAACACTATCTGTTAAGAAAAGGTACAAGAGAGTACCAATGCTCAGTTTATGGAAGCATTCTCGCCAACAATAAGTGCTGAGTCAGTTGATACAGTCCCCTCCAAAAGCATTGGAACGGCAAGGCAAATTCCTTTGTTTTTGATGGTCACTTATGACATTTGGGTTTAAGATCAAAAGATGAGTATGAGACAAGAGTTCTGAATTTCTGCTTTAATTTCCTGGTATTCACATCTATATGTGTTAAACAACATATCACTGTTTGTAGTAGACCACAGCATTTTTAGATGAGCAAATGTAATGGAACAAATAATCTTAAAGTAAATAACATTTAATATTTGGTGGCATAACCCTTGCTTGCAATAACTGCCTCAAGCCATTGACATCACCAAACTGTTGCATTTTTCATTTGTGATGCCCTTGCAGGATTTTACCGCAGCTTCTTTCAGTTCTTGTTTCTTTCGGGGTGTTTCTCCCTTCAGTCTCCTCTTAAGGAGGTGAAATGCATACTCTATTGGGTTAAGGTCAGGTGATTGACTTTGTTTTGTTGGCAGTGTCCTTTGGGTCATTGTCCTGCTCCATGATGCATTTCCTTCAATGCATTCCTCTGTAAATTGGCAGACAAAATGTTTCTGTACACTTCTGAATTCCTTCTGCTGCTACCATTATGAGGTACTGATTAGTTGATTACATGAACAAATCAAATTTAACGAGGAAAAGTAAAAAAATCACTACCCTCTTGCAATAGGACCAGCTGGATGGCAAAAACAGTGCAAGTAGTACCTCAAAGGTCATTTGAGTAAACCAAGATGACCGTCAACTCATTTGAATGTCACTCAACAACCATAGGACATCAAGTTACCTGCAAAAAGAATGGCAAACAGCAACAGGGGTGAAGTTCATGGCGAGGACGGTTCAAAATAGGTTCCTACGGGCAGGGCTGAACTCATAGAAAGCTTGAAAAAAAGCCCTTCATCAATGAGAAGCAAAGAAGAGCTAGGCTGAAGTTTGCAAAAGACCATAAGGATTGGACAGTAGAGGAATGGAGAAAGTTCACATTTTCAACTTTGCCAAACACCAGGTCATCTAATGGTTAGGTGGACACATGGAGAGGCCTATAAGCCACAGTGTCTCACACCCACTGTGAAATTTGGTGGAGGATCAGTGATGATCTGGGGATGCTTCAGCAAGGCTGGAATTGAGGACATTTTTCTTTTTGAAGGACGCATGAATCAAGCCAAGTACAAGGTTATCCTGTCAGAATATCTGCTTCCTTTGGCTCTGCCCCAACTCTGAGAATAGTTTTTTTCCAGCAGGACAATGCTCTATGCCACACAGCCAGGTCAATCATGGCATGGATGGAGGACCACTAGTTGAAGATTCTGTCAAGGCCAGCCCAATCTCCAGACCTTAACCCCACTGGAAACCTCTGGAATTTGATCAAGAGGAAGATGCAAGGTCACAAACCATTAAACAAAGAAAACAGATCAATAGACTCACTCTGTCACTGTATAGAGCACATCAATACCTGGATGAGATTTACCAAAATTGTGTACAATTAAACCAAGATAAAGATTATTGTGTAATAAAATAATTTGTATTAGTAACGAGCTGGATTCTCAGGCCTTAAAAACCAGGGACTAAGTGTGTAATCTTGGTGTTCTGAGGCATACCCAACTGTTAAATGTGACTCAGACCTCACATTTAACATATCAAAGCAATCACCAAAACAGCATTTTATCATCTTAAAAATAAAGTTAGAACCAAGGGCTTGGTGTCCCAAAAAGACAGAGAGAAGCTCATCTATGCTTTTATCTCTAGTAGGGTTGACTACTGTATTGGCCTCTTAACTAGATTCCTCAATATGACTGTAAAACAGCTGCAGCTCATTCAGAATGCTGCTGCTAGAATGTTAACCAGGACCAAGACAACAGAGAACATCACTCCGGTTATTAGATCTTGGCACTGGCTTCCAGTCAGTTACAGAATAATTTTTAAAGTGGTGGTTTTAGTTTATAAATCTCTGGTTTAGGCCCTGGATATATTTCTGATATGTTTGAAGAATGTAAATCGAGCAGGGCTCTTAGATCCTTGAACACAGGTCAGCTAGTAGAACCCAGAGTCCAAACTGAACATGGCCAAGCTACATTTAGCAGTTATGCTACACACAATTGGAATACACTACCAGAAGATCGTAGACGAGCCCAAGCATATACATTTTTTAATCCAGGTTAAAAACACTTCTGTTTTCACACACCCATAACTGAACACTTAAACTTTACCGCACTACAGCTTTTGTAGAGTCCTATGTTTTTATCCAGTTTTTATTCAATTTTTTTATTCTATGTTTTGTTATGGTGATGTTGTTTTGATGTTTTCATTTTAGTATTTTTTCTACTATTGTATTTTTCTATTTTTTCTTTGTAAAGCACATAGAAGAAATTCAATGTATGAATTGTGCTATGTAAATAATCTTGCTTGCTTGCAGAGTTTTAGCCTCCAGCTGACAGGGCTTCAATCTGTGTGTTGATATGTCTCCATAGTCAGCTTAACAGGACCACAACAACAGGACCGCTTAGCTAGTAAATTTGTACAATGTAGGGAACTTAGCAATTCACTGTTGGCAGTCAGAAAAGCCCTTTTTATGATCACCACTTTGATCCTGATCTTTAATTCAGTTAACATGGAACTGTAGGAAATCCCAACAAGGTAGGTAAATGTGAGCTTCTTTCCTCCAACTGGAGTGGGTTCATCTGAACAGGAGTTCTGTGTTTAATAGCTCAGGACCACGTAGTCCGCTGCTCTTTGTTCCTGCAATGTTCGCCTCCTGTTGTTTCATTTGGCCTTGAAGGTTGAAGGTTGACATGACAAAGGCAGCCAGCCAGACGTAAACACTTAATTTTCCATTACAAATCGTTTCCTGCTGCTCGACCTTCAAAGTCTGTGTCACCAGAGCCATGTACATACCGTAGATAGCTGGGACAATGCGGTTTTGTCCATGGACATTTTACCATTCTATGGTGGCCATGTTGGTTCTTTAGTGACAATACATAGGCAATATTATGAATTCACTGAATGAGAAGAATTATGAAAATATTTGTCAATGCTAGCCTAACTCTCTTAATATGCAGTAACTTTGAGTGCCTTGTTGTCTTTTTAATTCTTGACAATAATAAATTGCCCAAACCACTATTAAAATAAAAAGGTTTCCTAACTGAAACATGTTGTATTTATGCAGATATAGATATATGATCTATTACATATAAAGAACCCTAGCAATTGGTTTTATAAATATTCAGTTTAACTCATCAACATTAGCTCTTTACAGCCTTTATTTGTCGTTTGAGGCATGTGGATACTACACAAAATGGGCAAAATAGTTTTTTGTGACTTAAGTGTTTGTGTGGATGTCATACTAATATGCATGTACTTTTTATCTTTTTATTCTTACAGTATGAAAGCAAGGTAAAATGTCTACTATTATTGTTTACCGTACTTTTTGCATGTACCTGGCGTGGTCCATTTACACGCTAGAACTTATTTGGCAACTCGGCAGATCTCTTCATAGAAACCTCTTGTACATCAGTTGCATAGATGCTTTGATGCAATGCTGGTCATTAGAATTTAATTTAATACTCTTTAGCCTTTTCCATTTTCAGTAGAGGTTTTAGACATGTTTAAACATGTTTAGACATGAATAAACTCCATCCAAACTGTCCTGGGGATCAGTAGACAGCTTCCTCTCCTTTTCCTTCACTAGCTGGTGCTGCACGGTCATCCTGCCATTTCTTCTGCATGCCATGAAATATGTTGGCAAATGTTCAAACGAGCATTTAACAATGACACTCTGTTTGCTGCTTTCTATTTTGTTCACGGCAGCTGTTGTGTTAATTGTTCAGATAATGGTTCCTAGCTACTGAGTAAACCCAGACAAAAAGGTTTACAAAAGACATACTTGAAACAGCTTTAAGAAAACAGAAACTTGAAAATACTGGTAGATGGAATGCAAGCTCGTTTGGGTTTGCCTCACATAGTCCTTTCCCCTTAATACTAGGACATATTTTCCACAATGAACGGCGTGGAAGTCAGAGTGGCAGTTGAGACAACCCTCTTCTCTCAACAGGTCGGAGGTTTTTAAGAAAAGGTATGCTGGCTGCATGAGAGATATTGAGGTTTCCAGAACGCCCTACAACCTACTGAGCAGCTCTGACTACACTGGACTGACCAAAGGCTGCTCTGTAGAGGTCAGTTCATCCTCCACAGGATTCATTAGCATTCTCCTTCCTACCCCCTCTTCTTTACTCTGGTCCCTTTAATTATTCAGAGAGACAGGCCTACTCATGAAATATGGCCCACATTTTTTCTTCCTCCTTTGAAAATACAGAAGGAAGAATAAAAATGACTGATGTATGGTAACTGATATAAAGTAACAGCAAAAGATGAATGAAATAATCATGTAGTTATCTGGCATGTGAAGAACAAAGATGTCACTGTGTCGGAAAATGTTCTTTTAGTTGAGAAAAATGTTTTAATATTCATACACACCACAGACACCAAATGCTAAGGCCTGCAGCAATAACAGATGAGTGGGAATGTTTGTCATATTCAGCAGTGCCGGTTATGTATGTCTTGAGTTGTGTTAAGAGTTTTGTCAGTTGTGTGTAAGATTTTTGCAAAATGTCATGCTCACCTCAGTACTTTCTCCTGTGTGGAACCTTGTGTCACTGGCTGATGGATGACTGTGCCGGCGGATCTCTCCTCAACAGAACCTCCACACAGTGAGCTTTTCCAAACCGGGTCACATGGAGCTGAGGTCCATGTCCTTTGATGTGGCGACAGAAATCAGCTTGTCCTTCGCAACCAAGAGTGACAAGGGCGTCATCTTGTTCGGTAGCGGGGCCACCAATGGGGCCAGCTCCCTGTTCCAGCTCCCCAAGAGGAAACGCAGGCAGTCTGGGGAGGTACGCGGGCAAGACAGGCAGACACACTCTTAAGTGTTCCAGCTATCCGGCATTTGAACAACCAAAGCCTTTTAACTCCGCATATAGTCCTCTGTAATGTTGCACTCTTCTTTCCACTCCATTGTATCCTATTACCCAGAAGAAATTGAATCACTGTTGAAAAGGTTTCTAGGTTCTTGTAATTGAATAAGGAGGGCTATACCGTCTGACTGAGTTGCTTTGAAAAACAAACAGCACATTGATAATCAGATCCTGCTGTGTGCAAAGCTCCTTATTAAATGAACTATAAAAGAGATGAATTGCCGTCGGTAAGCTTCAGTGATGACAGTTTCACCTGGCAGCAAAAAAAGTTGATAATCTTTCACAGAGGGCTAAAAGCTGAGAGATTTGCGATGGGGGGGATTTGATCAAAACATAATTTTCTGCATCTCTGTTAGGGCACCTTTCAATTCTCCATCTTTCTCTCCCCCTCCCCTTTAACTCTGCAGACCGCCACATCAATTAGTGCCTGTGGCTGCAGGAAGTGATAGTGGGTTTAACCTCTAACATTCTCCCTGCAAGTGCCGTTATTAAGAAATAGATTATACAACAACCCTCTGATGGATCACGTCCAATTTAGCGATAACCCGTGGGAAAGGTCCAGACCGTCACCTTTGAAAATCATTAGGCCTAGTAAATGAAGTGGATGACATTTCGAACGAGTACGAAGTCGGCCTTGCAGATCTCCGTGTCCTCGGCGTTCATTCTGGCAATTTTCATGGGGACAGCGCGTGCTGAATCAGACCAGAGGTATTGTGGGTAGCGCTCTTTCCCTTCCCCCGAGCTAACTCCCTCTGTGCGTGCGAGTCTGTGATCTCAGCGTCGGGGAGGGATATGCTCACCATCTTGCTGGACTGATTACAGAGAATTTAATCATAACAAGGGGCACTTAAATCTATCTATTGCTTGCCTGATATTTTTCAGAATCTGAGGTCTCTGTGAAGTTCTGCCCAAACAGAATCCAATCAACGCATTTTGAGAAATAGAGTACTTAGAACAGCACATACAGGCCCTTAGGATAGAAGAATATCAGTGTGGAATTTAACAAAATGCTCTTCCTTTTCGTCCTTTTCCCAAAGTATCTCATCTCAAGTTTTATCGTTATATGAAAGAGCTTTCTTTAAGTTTCATTAAGTTTTTATTTTCTTTTAACATTCAGGCCTCAGTATCGTGTAAAGGCGTGACCTAACTTGCTCGGGATATTCATTTGGGGTTAATGTTTTGGAGTTTTGCTTTAACAAGGAGTCACAGTTGAGGCGACGTTGTGTTAACGAGGGCGCCGTACAGAATACTGTTGACGGACTTTGAGGCCGGTTATCGTTGTGTCTTCGTGGTACTCATCTGTCACATCCCGTCACCTCTCCCGTCCCCCCGCAGCCCTTCCTGGCTGTGTTGCTGAACAAGGGGGCCCTGGAGGTTCTGGTGTTCACAGGCAGCCACAGCCCACGCAGGGTGGTCCGCAAGCCCGACCAGGGCATCCTGCACGACGGGCGAGAACACACGCTTCGCATCGAGAGACTCAGCGGCAGGTGGAAAACGCACTCACCCCCGCACGCGTGCATACACGCACAAACGCCCATTGCTTTTTGTATGCAAGACAAGGGACAAGTTGTGTCTTAATAAACTCTTCTCCAGCCATTCATTTGCAGCCGTCTACTAGGATTTGTCTCGATTTTCTCGACGTCTCTGTTCAGGTCGTTCGCTGTCCAGGTGGATGAGGAGCTGAAGAGGGAGCAGGCGCTCCCAAACGACCAGCCCATGGGCGTCAACAGGCTGTTCATCGGGGGTATCCCCCCTGATATAGAGCTCAGCTCCCAGAGAACCAATGTCCCATTCCAAGGATGCATCTGGAACCTCATGATCAATACTATGTATGTACCTTCATGTCTGTCGTGACTATTCAGTGTCTATTCCAGGGTGTTGGATAGATATTGCGGGGTGATGGAAGCCCATGGAAGCCTGTGTGAAACATGTTGTTTCGCTGCATTCGCTGCAGTGTTGCGTAATTGAGCTTTTTCCTGGCGTGTGTTTCGAGGCTGTAAGTGCTGTCATTTGACTGTGTGGCCTGTCTTCACAGCGTTTTCTCCGGGATGGTAATGCATTTCCATTATTGGGTTCAGTGCTCTCTGTCTGTCTGTCTGTCTGTCTGTCTCTCTCTCTCTCTCTCTCTCTCTTTCTCCCTCTCTCTCTCTCTCTCTCTCTCTCTCTCTCTCTCTCTCTCTCTCTCTCTCCTCCCCCCAGTGGACTACGCACAGCTGACCCACATTTAGATAGCTTTAATGGGGCTGTCCTCCGTGATAACCATGTTCATAATTCAACTGATTACACTGATGGCCGGGCCCATCGTCACACATTAACACACTTGGTCTTTCTCTCCCCCTGTGTTTCTGCTTTTGTGTCTGCATGTGTGTGTGTGATTGTCTGTGTGTGTGTTGGCCTACCTTTGTGTGTGTGTGTGTGTGTCTGCATATGTGTTGGCCTCCCTGTGTGTTGTTCCCTACAGCCTTACAGATTTCTCCCAGCCTGTGGCCTTTGAGAACGCAGAGATCGGCCAGTGTCCTAACCTGGCCCCTCCAGTTGCACCCCTGCTCCCCCCAGAAGCGTCAGTCCGACCAGAGGTTCCGACTGTACCGTCACCCCCCGAGATGCCCAGACAGACTTTTGCACCTTCCACTGTAGGTAGAACTCTGTAGCGGTATCGGGGACTTTGGGCAAATTCAAGTTTAAGGACCGAGTTTATTTTGTATGTGACATGTGTAAGTGATACACTGGTATCCCCATGGATCATACAGAGCTGACGTGCATCCCCAGCACAGTTCAGCTAGACAGGCCGCTTGGCCCTGAGACTAAATACACCATCAGAGAGGTTGATGGGGCTGGAATAAAGAATGGGCCATTTTCCAATCCATTAGGTTGCTTTATAGGTAAAGCTAGGGTGTTGACAGCGCTCTTTCTCATGGCTCTGCAGCTCCATCTATCCTGTCTGGCTGACATATTAGGTACTGTTGCTGTGCTCTCTATGCCTCTCTATGTCTCTCTATGCCTCTCTATGCCTCTCTATGGCTCTCTGTGGCTCTCTATGGCTCTCTCTGCCTGTCCCTCTCTTTCTCTGTTTCTCCTCTCCCTATCTCTATTTTTTGTGTCACACTTTGTCTCCCTCTCTCTGTCTCTTTGTCCCTCTGTCTGCCTCTTTATTTTTCAAAATATCTCTCCCTTTCTCTGTCTGTGTTTTTCTGTCTTTCCCTTTATCCCTTTTTCTCTCGCTTTCTCTTTCTGAATCTATTTCTCCCTCCGTCTCTTCATCTCTCTTCCATCCTGCCAGTCCAATTCCTTCTCTGCTAACCAAACTGCCTCAGATTGGCCTACACCCCCTAAATCCATCTATGTATGGTGCTACAGTGTTTTGACTGGCAGTATCTCCCTTCACAAAGTGTCTGTAACTGTACTCCAGTCTGTTTCTTAGCATTGTTCCTCTTGCTACACGCTGCGCTGACTTTCAGCATTCGTCACATCAGTGCTTGACCGGTTGTCTGTCTGTGTTTTCCGAATGTTGTAGCCAGTCCACTTGGCTGTGCGTAACCCAGCTTAACCCTTTTACTGCCCCCATGTCCTGCTGCCGCTTTAGGCCACGCCCAGTGCGGTACCGCCATCCCTCCATACCGCCACAGAGGAACCGGGCCATGCAGCTGTCACAGCCCCAACGGTACCCGTCCCTACCTGCCTACACCCCAACCCGCTGACGCTTTTCACAAAATGTCTGCTTCATCTTCATGGGATTTCAACTGGAGTCCTTCAGCACCAAGCCGTCTGTGAAGACGTGTTGCTTGTGAAGTTTTATGGAAGCTCCTTGTCTTTAATATTGTCAGCTAACTTTGACTTCCATGGTCTCAAGTACATCAATATGCCCTTTTAACCAAATGGGAGCCTATAGAGCTAAACTACAATATAAAACCCTGGGCTTGGTCGACATTGAGGGAGGACGTAGAATGTCTTCAAATTCTGAAGAAAATCAATGAAGAGGTTCAGAGATTGGCAGCACTAGGTGGCCTTGCCAAAAAGACACTTTTAACTCAACAGCGTTTTGTGTCTTTTTCAATACCACCATCTATTGGCGCGTCTTAGAACAACAGTTTAAAAATAGAAATATATTTGAAAGCATTGTGCAAATGAGATCATGTTGAATGGGGTCATAATCAAACATCGGCCTTTCTACAGCTTTCCTGTGCTGCTGAGGCATCTCCTGTGGTCTTAGAGAAAGCAAAGCAGTTTGGGCTCTCTAAAAACAGCCACGTTGCGTTTGAGTTTGATGACACTAAGGTTAAGAACAGGTAAGCGGCATTTCAGTTCATTGTCCACGGTCCACTTTATCTATATTACATTGACCTACATTTGCCAAACCCAGTAAGAAAAAGGGAATACATTGCCAGGAGTATTTTTCTAATCAAGGTGGTGTTCTGTTTGTGGCCGAAAGAGCTGGGGGATCTCAATATATCCAAAGTGACATGGCTTTGTTGTGCAGTATATGTATAATGCTTTCAGACTGGGCTAATAACTGTAAATATTGAACCAACTGTTTGGTGACTGCGTTTTCTTCAGGCTGATCATGGAGTTTGAGCTGAGGACTACAGCGGAGTCGGGCCTGGTGTTCTACATGGCCCGGATTAACCACGCTGACTTTGCCACCATCCAGGTGAAGGAGGGTATGGCCCACCTAGGCTACGACCTGGGCCACGGCAACACCTCCGTCAGCGTGCCGCGCATCATCAACGACGGCCACTGGCACAAGGTCATTACATACACACGGCGAGTCAGCCGTTCACACCGTAGCAACAATGAAACCGATGCTTGCTCTTCAGAAAAACATAATTTGACATTGTGGTTTTTCAGTGTTGTCATCCTTAGCATGGTGTAAAAAGTCCGGTTCCACTCCACTGTCTTGACGAAGCATTCTGTACCGCACAACAACCCAACTATTAAACCATATCGTTTCCATTTTGACGAAAAACAGGAAGCCATCTGAAGTAATCAGGAACTACAGTGCTTGAATGAGTATTCCCCTTCTCCTGTCTCAGATCCGGGTGACGAGGGAGAAACAGAGAGGGGTGTTGGTGATAGACAACCGTTACTCCAAACACACCACCAGCCCCAAGAAGGCTGACATCTTGGATGTAGTTGGAATGCTGTACATTGGTGGCCTACCTGTGAACTACACCACCAAGAGGATAGGACCAGTACGTTCATACACGCTCACGTTTGTTTTGTTCCCTAGGACGTGAAACTGAGCTTTAGAAAGGAACAGATTTGTGAAAGTGGTCATTATAAAAGTGTTGCACCTAACCCAAAAGTTTTTTTGTGTACCACTTTATCTAACTGTGTACGTAATGTTTTTGCTATCATATCTTACAGCCGGTGAAAATATTTTATAATCAAATCCGGAACATAAAATACTAATTTGATGCGCTTAAAAACCAGGAGTTACGATGTTAGCAGTGAACCTTTACAATGAATGGGATACATACAACAGTAAATCAAACTTCTCAGGGGTAGTTAAATGGGTAGTCAATTCAAGCTGCAGCAGTTTAAAGGTGCAATAGTCAATTAAAGGTGTAGTAGTTTAAAGGTGCAATAGTCAATAAAAGGTGTAGTAGTTTAAAGGTGTAGTAGTTTAAAGGTGTGATGTGTTTTTCTTTGAGGTCGTGTACAGTATTGATGGCTGCATCAGGAACTTTAAGATGTTGGGTAATGTGTTGGACATGGACCAGCCCACGTCCAGTCACCATGTGGGCAGCTGTTTCGTCAGCACTGAGAAAGGAACATACTTCGATGGCACAGGATACGTCAAAGCAGGTAAATTACTGACACCTTAAAACCACGGTAAATTACTGAAACCTTAAAACCTCTCAAAACTCTTCACCACCTAGGGCTTTTTCCAGATGCTGTTGTTTAACAACCTGATGTTAAAATGGATTTAAATGGCAATTTCTGCCAATGATCCACACAAAAAAGTGATCAGTAAATCGTTATAAATATAAAACCGACCATCTTTGATTCAATCCCTGTAAGTCCCAACAGGACAGGACCGTTCTGGTCCGTGTTCTCTGTGTGTTCTAGGTTTGTCTTATCCTTGTTTGGGCTTTTCTGTTCTCAGTTCAGTTAATCAGTTTCTTCCTTTTACCCGTGTTTAGCCACCACCTGTTTCTGTTCTCCTTGTCCAGGCATTTTCTCCCTGTCCTTGTCGGTCATTGTTGATATGGTTGCGTTCTCCCGTCCTGTGGTTCAGTGTATAGCCTTTTGTATCTGTAGTGCACGGCACTTGGTTTTGTTTTCCTTTTGTCTTTATTCAAGCTCCTTCTTTTAACCTGCATTTGCCTCCGACCCTCCGTGAAATATGGCAATCCCTTTGCTATTACCCACGTGAATGAGCTGTGGCGCAACACATTGTGTTTAGAAGTCACGTTATTGGTTCCACATGATTTCAGGTTAAATATACCTGTCTTTGAGAAGTCCCACAATTGGTTAGTACTATACCAAAACAAAAATGTGTCAGTGTCATGGAGAAGACCAGTCAAAGCCCGGAAAGATTTGAAACTTGCCGTTGACCAGAGGTTCCCACCCAACTTGACCGAGCTTGAGCAATTTTGGAAAGAAGAATCGGCAAAAATGGCTTTTTCCTGTTGTGCAAAGCCTCTAGAGAAAATAGAAAAATAGATTAATGGCTGTAATTGTTGTTTCTTCCAAATATTGTCTTAAAGGGTGAATGTGTATGTCAGTGATATTCACTTTTTTATTTGCAGTAATTTCAAACTATTTGCACATTGTATTTATCCATTTTGTGGACTTTTTTGTGTTAAAACTAATAATATCTGGAAGTGTAAGTGGGGTAAATACTTCTGAGAGCCATTATATAAATATTATTATTCCAATACTGTACATCAATCACATATTCATTAAGGAAAGAAAGGATGAAGGAATACCAATTGCTCCTTTTACGTCAATAATTTACAATTATCTTATATTTAAGATAGCATCATAGGGGAACAGCATGGACCTTTTCAATGTAAAAGACCCATAAATATGTTAATTTTTCTGGAAAAAATTAAGAGACCACTGCACCTTTTTCTTTCCTTTTCAAATAATTTGGAAAGGAAGGTTTTGGGTGTGGAACAGAAGGGTTCAAATGAAGAGACCACTGCAAATTGAACCCTTCTGTTCCTCACTCAACACCTTCCTTTTTTTACTTTTTTGTAAAGGAAAGAAAAAGGTGCAGTGGTCTCATTATTTCTGGCACTGAATGTGTTTATATATTTTTTAGGTCTCGTATAGATCGCAATAGTGTTATTTGTTGGCCTTCAAATTATTACATATATGTTTTTGAATAATATGGACATTAATAGGATTCATGTGGTGTTCATGTAGGATATCAGTTTTCTCAGTCCCTTGACATGTTTGGTTATTATATCATGTTATTAAAATGAACCTGACAAAGTGGAATTATTAGTGTGCTGGAAAGATAGGTGATAAAAGCCAGACTGAAGACAATATTAGATTATTTCCTAACATATTTTCCTCCCTTGTCCACATTTGATTTCTACGGTTATTTGATCATGTTTTATACAATTTTCATTTGAACAAAAATGTGTTTCGTATTATTCAGTAAAAAAATCCATGTTAAACATTTATTGATGTTGTCCTCATGATAAATGCTCAAGGTTGAATTGCTAACGGCACAACAGACTTGCACTGCTTCTCTAAGTTGAGACAGTGGGAATACTAAAACATAATCATAAATTAAACGGCTATATAGGAAACCATTGCTGTTACTGCAGTAGGATAGAAGAGACACAAATATTGATCGTATTTCCCACATGTCCTGCAGGTGAGGCTTCCTGCCAAAACCAATACTTCATTTTATAATCAAACGCTAACATTTCCACTGACCCCAGTCTGAAAACTCCTTGAACCTATTGTTAGATGTGAAAGTTCTGACTTCTCTGGTCCAGTGGGGTCCTACAGAGTGGGTCTAGACGTGTCTCTGGAGCTGGAGTTCAGGACGGCTCAGAGCAGTGGGGTCCTGCTGGGTGTCAGCAGCCAGGTGAATGACAAGATGGAGGGTCTGGGCATTGAACTGCACAACGGCAAGGTACGACCAATTCATATATTACATTACACATACACCATGTACGTTATAACGCGTATCTGTTGTACCACATACATTTCATTCTAAATCTTCTTCAGGTTAGTCCCTAACAGAAACCTCACTTCATGCCTGGGTATAGAGAACCATGGTTATTAATAAGCACTGGTCCTGATTTGTTACATCGTTTGGGCAGGTCGGGTGTGTTCTGAGTGTGTATTCTCCATCCTCTAGCTGCTGTTCCACGTAGACAATGGGGCCGGCCGGATCACGGCTCGGTACGAGCCTGAAGCAGAGGCAGGCCTCTGCGACGGTCTGTGGCACTCGGTCACGGCCCACAAGCTTCGCCACCGGCTGGAGCTCGTAGTGGACGGCAGGAAGGTGGAAGCAGAGAGCCCCAACGCCAGGTTCAACACAGCTGACACCAATGACCCCATTTATGTTGGTGGATACCCAGGTACATATGACACCACCGAACAAACCAATCGTTCAGTATCGGCAACGTTCAGAGGGGCCGTGATTCGCACATACCAGTTTTACTTAACATATTCTGAGGGCAGAAAGAAATTGATTGGTTTACCCAATCAAAATGGAGAGGGAGTGGTGCCCATGAACATTTCAAGCTGGATCAAAAAAGTGATTTTTCTCAAGGTAATGTTATTACAACCAGAAATTCACATCTGAATGTTAATGTAATCAAGTAATTTAGCACATACTACATTATAACATAACAGACAAACATATTCGTTTACAGACATTAGCAGAAATGTACACTTTATATGTAATTGGAAGGGTTCATCAGCACCACCTCTTCTCCATTTCGATTGGATGTTCACCTGTACCAATCACATGTCTTTCTGCCCTCAGAACATGTTTCTGTAAGAAAAACTGGAATGTGCCAATGATTCAGTAGGGTCATGTTCAGTTGGGCAGCAATACATACGGCAGCTTTTAGTAAGGACTTTGTCCAGTGGGAGCAACGATCAGTAAAGGGCCTTCATTCAACGGGGGCTTTATTCAACGGGGGCTTCATTCAACCGGGGCTTCATTCAACGGGGGCTTCATTCAACGGGGCTTCATTCAACGGGGGCTTGTTTCAGTAGGGGTTTTGTTTAGGACGGGCAGCTGTATCACGTAGAACAGACACCTCTGGAATCATGATATGTAATAAGTCATGAACATGACCCTGAATTGGCCCCAGTGCGGTGCATCAAACTATGTCCCAGTATTATGTTAGAAATGTATTATGTTAACTTCCCCCAGAAACCTGAGGAGGTAATCAAAGTTATAATCTCCAGCAGTCATCCGTTTTCCTATTTATGAAACATGACTTCGCTTAATGGGGTAGCAAATTACAGTCATAAATCAACCGTTGTCTTTTATCTATTTTCCAGAGGGGCTCAAGCAGTTCGGCCTGACTACCAGCACTTCATTTAAAGGCTGCATGAGAGACCTGAAAATAACCAAGGCATCTAAAGTGTTTGAGGTTCAATTCAACAAGGGTCTGGAGTTCAAGGGGGTTCAACCCCTCACCTGCCCAGCCACTACTGCCTAAACACAGTCTACCAAATCCTGTCGCTGTCAGGGCCAAAGAAGGAGCAACAAAACACTACTTACCGGACAGTAACGCCGCCCTCGTGCTGGATCAGAGGGGTATAGCTTCACACCCAGGGTTCGGACTGCTTTTAGTGTCAGGTGTCCTCCAAATGAATGGAACTTGCAGTAAGACGGCATCAAACAATGGGTTGTTAGAGTACTACACATCCCCCTTCTCTGTCCTACAGTTTGTCAGTCTGTGTTGCCTACTGTCTGTCTGTTAACATGTGATGTATCATACTGTTTGCATGGTGTGTTTGGAATTTGTACTGTGTAACAACCAGCAGCATTTTAAAATACACGCTCTGAAGGAAAGCAAATAATGTTCTTGTCTTTATTATAATGTCATCCACTTCATTTCACATAGACGAATTTGGCAACATTTACATCTACAAGGAACTGGGATTGTTTACTTCCTTGCCTGAACTTCTGAAACACAAACACTATGTCTGCAGAGAACAGTGGACATGAAATGGGAAGAATTGTGACAATAAACTGCTAAGCAAAAAATCTATAGATGTGTTTGTAATTCAATTTGGAAATGTGTTTTAATGTTGTAATTATACCAAAATGTTAGCATACTTAAATAAGCTTGAGAAATAACTTAGTTGTCAATAACTAACTTTTATTTACAGTTTGAAAATCATTAACTTTTTAGGATTAGGTGTGCGACTAGAACAGTTGAGACGATATAATCACTAGCGTTTATTAACGGTTATCAATTGCTTTAGTTCTTACAAGCCATATTGGGAATTTCAGATCTTGAAAAATCTTGTTTCACAATCAAGAACTTTTTAGGTGGAGGGGCCCCGCTGGAACAGTTGAGAAATGCAATGTTGTCTTCTGCCGCCCAGTCAGACTGAAGGAAGTGAGATTAAACTGGATGAGTCTACAGCTACTTCCTAGCGTTGTAGCAGAACTGGTTTGTCCATACTGTGGACTGTATCGCTCTGCGTCAGTCATCATGAGGAGAGCTCTGTTCAAACTGAGCCGGGAAGTAGATTCCTTTGTGGGGCAGGGAGAGAGAAGAACCCTTCTGGGCCTTGGCACTCAACGGACGCTCCACTCCTGCTCAGCCCTGGTGTATAGACAGCATGGGCATCACCGTGACACGGTCAGGTAAGGGAACATGTCATCTTAGCTGATTACATAGTTGAGAGGCAGGGGTTGTTAAAACATACATCCTAGAACACCTGTCCGTTCGTGATTGATTGGAGTTAAAAAAACTCAAAATGCTCAATGACCGGTGTGGCCACCAGAGTGTGCTGTTTCCCCAGTTTGAAAAACCTCCGACTTGCTATTGCTATCTAATCGGTACTGTTAATGCATAAAGAAAGCCGATACGACATCAATGTGGATGGGCATTACTGAGTTAAATGCTGGGCTTTCACCCTGTGATAGAATGGAAGCCGTGTCTCTTGCAGCCCTGGGCCAGCACAGCGTCAGACTGCGGATGTTAGCAGCGCCTGTCAATCCAGCTGATATTAACATGTTACAAGGTACTACCCGATGTGATAGCACTTTAAAACTAGCTTCATTCTTGAATGTTTTGACATTTAAGCATTTGTAACAGACATACAGTGTATGATAATTCATAACTCAACCTCAACAGTACTTTACCTTAAAGGGATAATTAACCTAAATTACGTAATGATTTCAACAACCCTACGACGTCTAACTATGCTTTCAGTTATATTTATCCGGCACAGTTTCAAATTTCAACATCTCTTTATTTACCTTTTTTATGAATAAATTCCAAATTATTTGAAAGTATCTCAGATTGTTAAACTCATTAAAGTAACATAGATTATTTTCTCTTTAAATGCTTATTAAATTGTAAAACATAACTTCAACCAGCTGAAGAGTGATTTTACTGTAAAATCGTAAGCTAGCTGGTGATTTTACATTCTGTCCTTAACCCTGTTAGCCTTACTGGGCAAGGATACCAATGTGAAATGTCATACTTTTGGTGAACTAGAAACCTAACCCTAGAAACCTAATCTATCCCCAAACCTAACCAAATTCCTTGCATTGTAACTCACAGGCACATACCCAATCCTTCCCAGTCTTCCTGCTGTAGGAGGAAATGAGGGACTGGGGGAGGTGACTGAGGTTGGTACTGCGGTGACTTCTCTGACACCTGGAGACTGGGCCATACCCTGGGATGCTGGCTTTGGTGAGAAAACATTCATTTAAGCTTGCTCTGGTGTTTTTTTTTGCATGAACTGACTTCGCTGCTGAGAAACAAATACGAGTATGACGTTACAGATGTGATTCTCATCTTGCTACTCACTAAGTCTCTCTGGATCGCAAAAATGGCTGAAATGTCAACATAATCTGTGGAATTCAGATCCTGAAGACTGAAAGATGTAGTTTGTGAGAATGTATACCACAGGTATGAAATTCCATACATTTTTACTGTTCTAGTTGTATTGGTAACTGGTTTATCATAGTAACGGGGCATCTCTGTTTTTTGTGGTATATTGCCGATACACTATGGCTATGTCCTGAGTCCGGGTACTCCAGGATGCATGACTTGAAAGACAGCTTTTAACAGTGGTGGCTGGGCCATGTGATGTGACTGTGTTAAAGGTACGTGGAGGACAGAAGCGGTGTGCGAGGTGGGTGACCTTCTCCCTGTCCCCCGGGACATGCCTCTGTTGGGGGCTGCCACCATTGGGGTGAACCCCTGCACAGCCTACAGGATGCTGCATGACTTCGTCACACTCAAACCAGGTAGGCAGTAGTAGCCGGGAAAGCAGTCAGGCAGTGGGTTAATACACATCCGTGTCTATTGGTGAGGCCGGTAGAAGCTGCTCGTTACTCGAGTGGGAGACAATATTCTGACATATCAGCAGCTAAATCTTATCAGTCAGTCAGTCACATCATTCGTTGTCTGCAGGGGCCACTGTGATACAGAATGGAGCTAACAGTGCAGTGGGAAAGGCTGTCATTCAAATATCTGCTGCCTTGGGGGTGAAGACGATCAATGTCATCAGAGACAGGTGAGGCCTGCTGTCAAATATAGACCCAGACAAAGCAGCATTACACTCAAAATGGGACAGCTGATTTGTCGTACGTTCTCTTAGACCTTATCGGCAAGAGCTAGAGGAGGAACTGAAATCGATGGGAGCTGATGTTGTTATTACTGAGGAAGAGCTGCAAGGTTTCAGTCTGGAGAATTCAAGTCAGGTGAGTGTTCCATGAAATGTGGGATTAAATACGCAGATTTTCTTTCAGAATATTAAAGGCAGTACTATTACTACTGTATTTCAGGACCTCCAAAAACCTGTCCTGGGGTTGAATTGTGTAGGAGGACAGAGTGGTGGACTGGTTCTCTCCAGCCTATGGTAGGTTGTCTCACAAGGCGAGTTCATTTGGTTGCTGTCATGTATTGGCTAATATCCACTGGATAACGCCTGCTTGGATCCTGCATGTAATCCTGCATGTTCATGTTAAGTTTCAAAGGACTGACTGATTCTCTGTGAAAGCTAATCCTTCGGTTTTAATGCTCTCACAGTGAGGGTGGGACGCTGGTCACATATGGTGGGATGGCCAAAAAGCCTCTTCACATTCCAGCAGTGAGTTTCCATGTTCAAGATAATCCCATGATTTTCAAATTGTCCAGTAAATTGAACCATATGTTACCGTGCGTTTCTTGGCTCCCCAACAGAAAGCTCTTATCTTTCGGAACATCACACTGCAGGGATTCTGGATGACTCAGTGGAAAAGGAACAATCGTCAAGGTCAGTCTGGTGAAAAATATTTACCGTCACCTTGAAGTGAACACTTAAGACATCTGAAATTAGATCGGAACCTTCCTTGTCTGTCTGAGGCGTGTTGTTGGGTTTCTGTGTCCCCTGCAGATATGAGTCGGTTGCAGGCCATGGTGACCTCTGTGTGTGGCCTGATGAAGTCCGGCCAACTCCGGCCACCTCAGTGTGTCCAGGTCCCCTTTCACCAGTACAGCCGGGCCCTCCAGGCCACTGCACAGTCCCACCAGAGGAAACATGTGCTAATCATGTAGACACAAGGACAAAATACAGCCTACTCTTGTGAAGAAGGAGATTCACTTATGTTGCACAAGATGTAACAAGATTGATCCGAACTGGATCAATAACGTATTTATTTACAAAATATTCGTTTTTTACAAAAATATTTGGAACCATATTCACAGTATAATGCACAAAACGTAGGCTAGTGTACACTTAGAAACACCTCATAGTTTAAGACAGGTCATACAGTGCAGTCATCTGGAATTTTTACATTCAAAATGTTTTTGTTTGGACATAAATTGCATTATTCAAAATTGTATTCTTAATTGAAAGTACCAAAAGTACCTTTTTAAGAACATGTACATTTTCATCAGGAACTGAGCAGAAAAATTTAAACTCAGGGACCACATCTTGAGAACCGGTGCAACCAAAGACATGAAAATAATTTCAGGAAGAAAACTGAAATGTGACCACAGGACCTAAGTGTTTACAGCTAGTGGTCAGAAAAACACACGAGGCTAAGATATTAAAACACAAACCAAACTCTTCTATCCTTTCGAATCGTTGCATATACTGCAGGTCTCGAAATGACCAGGGACCTCACATCAATATTATGAAGATACTCCGGTACTGATAAATATCTATTGTGATTTTGATCAGTCATGGTTCACTATTGAATAATTCACAGACAATAGGACAACATGCAAGTACAGCTTCATAGCATACAAATAACATAGTGTGCTATAATAACACAATAACAATATAATATAATCCATAATAAACCGGATGGTTTAAACCCTGAAATCTGATTGGCTAAAAGCCGTGGTACTTTATATATTCATGCCTCATTTACTGATGTAATTACAGAAGTACATGAGGAGATTGGAAAGTTCAGGCAATGTGACGCCCGATGATATTGGTGTTTGTGTCTTACCTAGGGGCTGCTTTCCAAATAGTTTGTTTTGTGATGATTCCGTGCCATGATGAAAATGACTTTCACAATACTGGTTTCTCCCTGTACTGTATCTCTCTCTACTTAACATGATCTCGTTGATTCTAATTTCCTGTGTCTTCCACTGGTCATATTCTGTCAAGTTATGTTCTGTATGAAACAGACCGAAGAATGAAGGGACTGCAATGGAGGGACCCTAAAATTAAGTGCCTAGTAGCAAAATGGAGCGAAAACACCTCTTACATCTAGAGTCCATCACTTCAGCTCAGCCTTGTACATTATTTGAGAGTGAATTTAAAGTAGCAGAGAGGAATTGTATTGAACTGTCGTTCTGCAATATCAAGCACTGACTTTGAAAATTTCCGACACTGCTGGACAGTATTTGGGTGAAACTGAGTGAGTCAATGAATATTACTTACACAGAAGAATAGAACACCAGGGTTCATCTCCTTTTGATTCCAGTCAATTCAGAAAGAAAACCAAATTGGAATTTCAAAGGCATCCCGGGTGGAATGCATCTCCCAGTCTCACGACCCACCAGAAATGATTTGTGGGGGGTTACTTGCCTGCCAGTTTACCTTTTTGGTAAAGGCAGCAGCATGATAACAAGCCGCATGGCAAATGGGACTAGTTCAAATGGAGGATGTAAGTTAGAATTTTGTCCCAAAACTGTCCTGTGTTTGTGAAATAAGGTAAGGTTGTAACTATACATTAGAGACCATGAACTGTTGGAAAAATGTTAAACGAGTAACGATTTTTACAGAATAAAAGCCAAACTGTCTCTGTATTTCCCAAATGAACTGGAATTCAAATAGTTAACCCCAACCCGCAAAGTTAGAGGAGGCACACGTTACATTTATGATGATTTACAAGAGAAGAATTAGTTACAGCGTAAAGCAAATTATGTTAGTGTTTATTTTAGAGCTTACATGACTACAAATGAATGTAAAAACATTGTCAGTGTTTGACAAACATCTTCCTAACTGTTTTTTTTCTTGGTTTTTGGCCATTTACTGTCATGATGGTTACACAGAACCAAGTCCATATCTGGTACCTTGTTGGTACAGTTAGTTACTCTTATCGTTATCATCAACACAGTTTATTGATCAGTGGCTCTCAGTCATAATTGTCAAACTGGAAGTGTAGACAGTTGGACATCCGTATCATATATGTCAATCAGGCTTTATCTTATGCAGTATATTACCTACTGATTGGACACATCACCGGGAATCCATGAAGAGCCCTCATCTACCTGACCATATTCTAAAACACCTGTTATACCTGTCCCCGTGATAGCATTCCATGGTGACCGATTAGCTGCGGTTTGCTTTTTCCATCCATTCCTCTCAAGACAGGTCTGGCAGGGTTAAAGCAGTCAGATGTTATCTGAGGATACACTTGATGACCCACTCAGCACTGGGGTTTAGCTCCAACAGGTCTTTCATATAGGTCTCCTCATCCAGGCAGCGCTCCTCTGTTCCGGAACAACACACAGCGGACAATTAGTCAGGTGCTGCCACTGCTGGGATTTGAACCGTGTTTTTAAAACACCTAGAACAAGGTGCAATACAAGGGATTTGTTCCCATGTGGAAGAACTTTATGCCCCATTCAAAACAAGTCTCCCCCTCTACAGTTCTATTCAGACAATTGGCTTTTTACTTTCAGTTTTGTCCAACAGTTTTAAACAACTGTTAACACAGCATTTGTTATTTCAGAGCGATTTATATGGTAAAATATTTTCCTGCATTAATGACTGAACATTTTCTCCACCATTACTTAGTGATTTTTTTGTCACCATGCAATACTTACTGATATTTCCTCCTATTTCATAAAGGCACAGATCCTCTCTCTTCACGGACAAAGAGCTAGAACACACACAGAAGACACAGAGGGGATAAACACAAACCCGTGTAAAGAATATAAGGACAATGTCAGCGCTGTGACATGTAAGTTTAGCATAACAGAAGCGCGGGTGACCAGAGGCAGGTCACCGACTGTCACTCCGCTAACCGGCAGCAGAGATCACGGCCCTGACTGCCCACACACAGGGGTGTCACCGAACGGCTCTCAGGCTGCGTTCCCCCATGTGACGGAATCGCTTAAGGGGTGTCGTCGCAGGGCGACCGGTCTCACCTGTCCTGGCTGAGGAAGCGCGTGAGGACATCACACGCCTGCAGATCCTCAGTGAGCTGGACAGCCATGGACACTTTTGTAAACTGAGGAGCCTGGACCCTGATGATGCCCTGATAAGTGCCACACGCCTGGGGAGAAATAACAGCCACATCTCAGCTTGCCTTCGTCACACTGTCTAACCTATTGGCTTGATGCTGTTCATACCAGTTTGGAATGACAATATTCTCTGAGGTAATTCAATTATATAATAAAATATGGATTTTCAGCAGAAATCCATATTATGCATTTGGCGTCCAACCTTATAGATGAGGGTTTTTGTTTTCAAAGAAAACCCAGAGCGGCAGTTCTATATATGTCCACTAGGTGTCACAGAGGAGCCATTCCCTCTTACCACGGTTAAACCAGGAAATGAAGGCATTTGAGTTGAGTCATTCACATATTCTCCCCTTGATTCATTCGGCAGCATGGGTGTTTCCTCTGCCATTACTGCTTTTCAGAACAGCGACGGTGCCCATTGGAATACCATACACAGGTGCTAAGCAGACGCCCAGCGTTGTCTGCTGCTTCTCTCACCTCTGTGGGGGCTTTCTCCTGTTTTTCATGTTTCTCGTATGCCATCTTCTTCAAAAGTTTCCTCATGGCACGGTCTTTGCTCATTTTCTTCTGGTTCTCCGTGTTCTGTTTCCTGACTTGGTTCATTATAAATTTTGGAATCTGAAGAGGAGAATAAATTGTGATGAAATAGGTAATTGTATCAAAGATATGTAGCTTTTTAGGGTAGTTTTGTTAGAATAAAGACTTCAGCATACCGTCCAGAGCAGGTTTTGGTATCTGATAAGCAGTCGTACAATGTTTGCGGTCTCCGTGGCCATAGAGAATTCCTGCTGCTTGCTGACCTTGTTACGGAAGCCTTTAAACATGAAGATGTTTGGAGCCATCACCACAGCAACATTGTTCAAGGTCATCTTGTTCTGCTCTTTGTGGTCTATGACCCTCTGAAAGAATTCCATCAACGCCTGAAACCGCCGCAAAATACAATTTGTCCAACGGTCAATATGACACTACACTTGGTTAGAGAACTTAGAGTGAAAGTAGTTCCGACTACCTTCAGGGTATCACGGCTGGACTCGGGAAGTAGCAGAACCAGCAAGTTAAGAGCCTGCAACTGTTGCTTCTTAGTAGGCAATTCTGTGAGTAAGACGACCAAACAAATCACAACCACACAACGGATTAGATGCTAATCCATGAATCAACATTACACAGAACTCAAACAAAATCAAGATACGACTCTTGAGTCAGTGTAAGTATGAGAGAGGGTGGTGTGCAAGGAGAGGTTTGGTGCATAATGTATATACAGGGGGACTAACTGAGCACTGCGATGAAGGCGCTGAGGTATTCCACAGTGAGCAGAGGGTGAGGTAGCTCCCTGATGAAGAGCTTGAGCAGGCTGGCTGCATCGTGCTGCTTCAGACTCTCCCAAGAGAACAGGCCCTCATAGAACTTCCCTTCCAACTCTTCACACACCGCCTGCCAGAAGGAAACATTTACAACACACATTGAGACCTTGGAACTACAAGGTTGTGATTGACATTAATTAGGGCATTTTTTTTAAGCATGAAATTTCTGTGTGCACAATCCCCTGGGCTAGAAGGTTCTTTCTGCAATCCAGTTACACAATCATGTGTTGCCAATAATTATGTTGTTATTGATTTCACATAACAAAATGTAACTTATTTTGATGGACGAAAGCACGGACTATCAAAACATACATAGACAATCTCAATAATGAAAAAAACACGCAACTAATTGGATCAATATTTTTACATGTCTTGTCCAAGATGTGTTAAAGGCAAGAGAAATAAAACTAAATTGTTTCCAAATGCAATAGTTAGAAGCATTCGGAACTCAGTTTTGTCAGTGTGGTTCAATCACACTTAAAACCATATTGTTCTGAAATGCAAATACTTTCCATTTCAGTAGTGACTTTGAGAAATGTCATTTCATGACAATATACAGACGACACCATTCTTTTTTAATTCCCTTCACGTGTGTGTTAACGTTCAATGCACAGTTGTCAAAGGATAGTGTACAAACAAAAAATGGCCTGTAGAAAACGAGCAACACTGATTATGTTAGATGTGTACAATAAAAGATTATGTTGATCTCCAACATCCAAACGGCTTGCTATTTCGCAATAAAATGTGGCCATTTAGTATTATTTCTGTAATCCCCCAGGATGTTGTTGCATCGATAATACCTCAACATTGGGCCCTAAACCTGCTCTAATGCACTTTAATTAACTTTTTAACCATATAGAGCTTAAGTAAAGAACATTCTCCTGACAACGTGGTAAAACAGTTCAAGTTATTGCACTTGGTACAAAAAAGTTTTATCTGCAAAATGGATGACATTGGAATAACATGTGGGATAGTAGCACTGTTTTGGGATGTCTTCCTCCTCTGTTACACAATACCTTACAAGGACATTTAGATTGACAAATGTACATTTGTTGCATTAACTGATCAAAAGAATGAAATAGGGCAATCTAAGGAAAATTTTGTTTTAAATACCAATTTTATTCTATATTTGATGATTTGTGTATTTGCCCAGGCACATTATACAATGCTGTTAAAACGAACGGAAGAATTGTTTTTAAATAATTGCATTTGACGATTTGTTGTACATCCAAGTAATCTAATGTTTAAAATAAATTGAATCATCCCTTTAAATTAGACCTCAGTGAAGAACTATTCCGAGATCTGTATTCTTTGACGGTCAACATCAAAAACAATGAATAATGCACAGCGAGAACCTTCTAGATCCAAGGTCTGCATACGTTAATACCCACACATACATGGTGTCATCACATGGTCCTACAGTCCAAAAGTCATTATACATTCCACATGACAGTGACTACGGTACCCATCTGCCATCTTTATTTCCATAGAGCTTCGCTGTGCTGTTGCTGTGTCAGGCAAAGACACGCCACACATTATACAAGCATTTTATTCATTTAGTAGCAACGACTAGCAATGACCTTGACTCTTGTGGTTGCTCCCGGTATCCGTAGAAGCCCCTCTGTGTCGAGACCCTCTTCCTCTATGCGTGAGATGATCTGGAAAATACAAGGTTTGAAGAGATGTCTACTTGAAGAGCAGGCATTCAGATTAAGTCTGATTAAGTGAACCGGACTAGGGGAATTTTGTTAGTGACGGACAGTGTGGCTCACCCTCTGCAGTATGAATGGTACCTTGGTCCCTGGCTGTCTCCTCTGGTCCTGTTCCAACAGGGTGGCCAAAGGAACCCCGAACAGGCCAGACTCTAGAAAACAAACACACCGATCATTTCACCAGAGCTTCCTGGGACAAAGTCAGAGAAATTGCCATTTTTACTGTTCTACTGTAATGTTGCATGCTAACAGTGCTAGCATACTGGCTAACCTTTGACCTTGAGTTTGACTGCTTTATGGGTCTTGAGGTCAATGCCTGCTGTGTCGAACAAAGCGGTCATCTCTATCAGTACCAAGCGGTGCACCTTCTTCATGTCCAGAGGGGACAGGTCTCCCACCTTGGTCAACCCTGTCTTGTCTCGGCTCAGTTTGAAATTCTGGCACACACAGAAAAGGGAAGCAAATGTTAAAGCAGGCAACTTAGAGAACATGATATAATATTGGTTGTACCTTACTGTGACCACCAGGTGTCCCTAGAGCCAGAGACTCAAAAACACCAGCAGGCTAGAACAGTCCAAATTGCAAAATGTACAGTATTTTACCTCAAACACTCCACTTAGTGGTTTTATTGGTAATCGGTGCAAACTCCCATCATTAATTTGAAATAAATTCCACTTGGACACAAGCAGTATGACTACATAATACAGTATAAATACTGCAATGGCCTACGTCAATATAAAACTATAATTTAGACAATCATTTCTGACGTAGGCTCAGTAACAACATTTCACTCTGTAAACACTACAGGGGCAAAGATCCTGCTGCTGACAAAGGGAAAACATATACATCTTTCAAATCCTTTATCCCAAACCAGCCAATGAGAGCCTGCGATGTTGATGAATGGCACTTCCTGTTTTGGCATGTAAACTTTGCTCCAGCTTAATGGCTCAATCAATATGCATGGTGGTGTTAATGTGTTAATGTTTAAAGGGCCCTCACAGGGAGCTTGTCGTCTGCTTCAGTCACAGCCTCGCCACTGCTCTTTGAACCCTCCTTATAGCGTAACGCCTGATCAGAGAAGGACACCTCTAGGTTGATGTCTGTCTCCGTTTCTGGCTGCACAGCGGGCTCCAGGGCCTGACCTACTCACACACACACACACACACGCACACACACGCACACACACGCACACGCACACACACGCGCACACACACGCACACACACGCACACACACACACAGACACACACACACATACAAAGTTACAATTGGTACATTAAAAACTCAATGACTGGGGAAAGACTTCAGTAAGCAGTGTGGTGGATGGAGAGATTCCAACAGCCCATCCACACTCTGTGACCCACGTCAGGCAGACAGCCCATCCACCCTCTGTGACCCACATCAGACAGACAGCCCATCCACCCTCTGTGACCCACATCAGACAGACAGCCCATCCACCCTCTGTGACCCACATCAGACAGACAGCCCATCCACCCTTTGTGACCCACATCAGACAGACAGCCCATCCACCCTCTGTGATCCACATCAGACAGCCCATCCACCCTCTGTGACCCACATCAGACAGACAGCATATCTACCCTCTGTGACCCACGTCAGGCAGACAGCCCATCCACCCTCTGTGACCCACATCAGACAGACAGCCCATCCACCCTCTGTGATCCACATCAGACAGACAGCCCATCCACCCTC
>JACXGJ010003085.1:0-57536 GCA_016801105.1 Esox niger
GATGGGCGTGCGCATGTCTGTGTTTTTATATACTCCAAGAATGTTTCTGTGTGTCTGTGTGTGGATGGGCGTGCGCATGTCTGTGTTTTTATATACTCCAAGAATGTTTCTGTGTGTCTGTGTGTGGATGGGCGTGCGCATGTCTGTGTTTTTATATACTCCAATAATGTATGTGCGTGTTTGGGTGTGTATGCGTGTATGGCTCAGTTCATGGGAACAGTCCTTGATAAAGCAACACAATGTCTCTCCCAGTTTCTCCAGTATTGATCAATGTTTTTTGAGGAATATTCCCTTAAAAATATCTATCATCACTGTATATGAGGATTCGTATATAACAGTCAGTAAAGACAAGCTGACATTTTCTTTGCCTTAGAAGGTGACCATGTTCACTTTAATGGCCTTGTTTGTTTATTGACTATAGTGATGGCTGTAGGTCTAGCTCAATTCATCACACTACAAGTCTGGAGCGACACCATTCAATATTCATTGGAAGTTGGATATTAGCTCTATAGAGCCCAGGCCTGCTAAGTTGAAACAAAGACTCACATTGTTTTTCATGTTTTAGCTGAATTATGAAACATATCGATGAAGGTGTTGACCAGAGTATTTGTAATTACAGCAGAAGCAGAGTTTTTGTAATTACAGCCGAAGGAGTACTAGTGGAAGTATTGATAATAGTAATACTCATAATACTCATAGCAGCAGTAGCAATGAGTATTGCTAGTAGTGATGATAGCAGTGGTAGTAGTAATTGTAGCTGGAGTAGTAGTAGTAGTAGTTAAAAGCTGAAGTAGTTGAAGTATTAGAAATTCTCAATGTGCATGGAGACCCAAAGATTTTAAAACACTCTTTCATTTTTAGGTTAAGCAATTGCAGAGAAATAGGTTGAAACCACTAAAGCAGAATGTTAAATAAAACCGGAGGAACCACTTTTTACAGTGTACAGGGGATATTTCTTTCATTGCTACACATGCAATAACAGTGTACTTGATGATGGAAAACTGTAAGCCAGCGGAGAAGCCTTGGGAAGTTTGAACACCAGGCAGGCTATGGCCAACTCTCTTTCTGATCATTCTAATATTCCACTGGACAGCTTTCACACTCACTGGAGGTCAATCGCATGTGCTAGGAATCCAGGAAAGAGAAAATCAATAAAGTGTTATCAACCCTTTTTTAAGCAACTCTGCTGTAAGATAAGAACTGTGCTGGATCACTTCCAAGTGTGTTCAGAACATTCGTCACTATAATTTTAGGTATCATTATGACGACCAGTAAAATAGTGTGTATTTAATGTAGAACATTGTAAAAAAAATAGTATTGCTTCTGAAACATGAAATGAGAATATTTTCCATTTTAGTAATTCTGATGCAGAACAAATCACTGTGACAGTGTCAGGGAATTGACTCATAATTATTGGATCATTTTTAAACCGCCGTAGTAATCATCTATTAAACATAGAACCAATGGAAACTATTATTTGCAGGTCTGGCAGGAGCAGGGAACAAATTACACCTACTCTTGTTATTTCAGGCATGGGTTGTGGAATTGCGATAGGCCATTGCTCTCCCTTTCATTTCCACTGATTGAGGCCTTATTGATTTCATTTTGGAGTGCTCATTGCTGGACGCTTAGGAGGCAGCTTTACTTACGGGAAGATGATCATTTTCTGTGACACAATAAAAGGCCCAGTGGGCTCTGAATTGTCTGGTTTAACAAAGGTGCTAACGTACAGAGAGAGGAGCATCTATTATAGAAAAATACGGACCAAATACATTCATTGTGCCAGCTCTAATATAACCCAACTCAACCCCAAGATCTGAAACAATATGTTAGGGATAGAAGTACGTGATTTCAATGTTTGTTTGTTTTTTCTTTCCTTTGCACTTTCTCCTTTAAAGAAGTAGTTCACACAGATTCCAAAATGCCATGTTGGGCTTTGCTCACCTGGAAGGAATATATAAACAAGTTATGACAGCAGTCCATGCTTTGGTTTACATTACCTTTTTCCACGTGCGTTATGTACAAATGCATTGTATTTTTTCAGTTTGGGTGCGCTATCCCTTTAATTTGCTGTATCCACATAATGGTTGCTGTTCTGATTGTTCTCTTCATAAGGCAGTACTGCTGTCGTGTTAATTTAATTATCTGTTAGGGCCTCTATAGCTGTTGCTGCTGCCATTACTGTGATCCGTCTTTGCTGTTGTCAAAGAGGATTGGACAAAGTGTGGGAACGGGAAAGGTTTGGTCAGCAAGGCTGTTTCAGTTTCTGTCACTACAATATTCCTGCTTCAAAGATGGTAGTGTGCGCTCGGCCGCGTGCTCGCGTGTCACTGCTGGCATTGTGTGTGACCGTAGACCTTGGCATTGTCGATGTGCTGTAGTGTCAACATGCCATGATCCCATCTGTAAAGAGCACAGTGAGCATCTGAAAGACACCTGCCCAGCAGTCCCTCCTCCCGCGTCAAACTGCCTCCCGCTGCAGTGTGGTACCAGAGAACGGGACCCTACCGTCTCCTCTGGTCTTTCTTACTCACTCGTGATCTCCCGATCTGCCCTCTTCACTCCCTCCTGTTCTCATGCTGTGTCTCTGTCCGCTCCTTTCACATCGCTGACACATTTCAGGGGTGAACCCCGTATTGTTTCCGGAGCCGCCGGACCAGTAACCAGAAGTGCCAGTCATGGGCGGGGTTTGTTTGAAGTAGCGCTCGGTCCTTGATGTGCCTTTGACAGCGTTGCATATTGATTCTCTCCGTTGCCCTTCAGTGTCGGAGCAGGGCAGTAGAAAGGAGTGCTGCATACATCACTGTGTGAGTAGCATCGCAAATCAGGAGGCGGAGTGACTGAGCGAGCGCCGGAGTGGACGGAGGGGGAGGGTGGACGGAGTGGGTGGAAGATGCGGGGGAGAACGGAGAGGAGAAGGGGAGGGGATCCACTCTGTGGGGAGGGTGAGAAAGAGAGAGTGTGGAAAGCGGGAGAGGAGGAGGAGGGGATCGGGAGAAGGAAGGGTGGGGGTTGTGTGAGAGAGGGAACGTGTGCGTGTGTGTGTGTGTGTGTGTGTGTTCATGTGTGTGTGCCTGTGTATGGGAGGTGGACTACTGCTGCAGTGAGAACAGTAAGAGGAGGACTGCAGTTTCTTTAGCTGATGGGCGAGTGATCAAGTGGTGGTATTAAGGCTCACTGTTAGATTAACCCTTAAGTGCCTCTCTGGTGAATGGGTTGGTCCGTCCGTCGTGGATAATAGAATCAAGGAGATTGCTCTGGTAAGGGTGTGTTTCATGTCTTCTTCCCTGCCTGGATAAGATAGAGACTTTATTCACGGCAAGGAGGGATTTGGGTAAATGACGCTGTCCGGTGTTGAAGTGCTGAAACAATACGATACGTTGGGGGGACCTGAGTTGGTGCTGGATATGGCCGCACTGTGACTTGATTTATCTGAGCTCTACTTGTGTTTGCATCGTTGGACAACCCTAAGCCAGGCAGGTAATGTGTTTGCTTTGCTTGATATTTCTATTTTCAAGTGCAAACTGGGCAAAGTTTTGTGAGAAGCTTGATCATTTGTGTATTATTCGGTAATCTTGTCGATTAGATACATTCCATGCTGAATTGTGAGATGTGCTTTATGTCTCAGGTCCCTGTTTAAGCACAGTTTGTACAGTTACTGCTAGAAGTTCTGACATGGGATGTGAGATTAAAATATTTTGCTTTGTTGTCTAAGGTGCTAAAATATGGTAGGTCGCTCTCATGGCTCATTAAGCCTGTGTGATGTGTAGCGTAGAGGAGAAGCTACCTTTATCGTCTTGGACTGCATCCAGGAGGCAACCCTGCTGACAGATGCTCTGTGAGCCCCTCCAATGTCCGTTAGCACGTTCTCCTGTCCTGCACTGTCAGGAACCACAACAACCACAAACACGAAGGACCGCGTTTAACAAACGCCAGCCTATTCCGCTGGATTTGACCTGCCCGGCGCTGGGACATGCACTCTGCCCTCAGGTTGGTGTGTAGACAGAAGAGAGGAGGATCAGATTAGACAGAGTCTGACAGATACGCTGAGGAGTGTAGAGACTGGCACTGGGGAGAGGCGGCGGGAGTTTTATGAAGTGCTTCAGGATGCACTTTTTGACAGTGTGTCCTATGGGACATGGTGCTGGCACAGGAAGGCAGGCAGAGCCGAGAAGGGACAGTTCCAAGGACGAAGCCCCGGCTTTCTGGGGCTGTACACTTCGCACCTAAACACTGCTGTTGGCCCCAACTGTTGGGCTCTGCTTTGTAGCCAGCGCTACATACCAAACCCAGGACAATGCAGTGGAGTTCTGTACCAGAACACAGTGTCTTGAAGAATGCCACAAAATGCCTTAGAATCTGCATACATGTTGATGTAGGCTTGAATACAAGTGAGATGAGATGGGCTGATTACATGTATGGTGAAATGACAAACGACGTATGTAAGAATTTCTGCCATTCCGTTGAATGAGTCTTAGCGAACAGTCTCAGACTAAAAAACCTGAAAAGGAAACCAAACAACCAGCCAACCAGGTTAATCCGGTCTCCGGAGACGGTCTCACTCTCCACTCTTGTAACTCTCAGCCAATTGATTTCAGGCATGAGGTCAAGGTGGTCACATGACTATCATAGGATGAACACCAAGGATCAAGATGCACAAAAACAAACTAGGTAGTGGTCAGAATTATGTGCAGATCAGCAAAAATGGCAATAATTATAAAAATAATAAGATATGACATTGACCCTTTTTGTTTTTACACATTGGGATGGATCAAACTACTACACTTATTATTGAATTATTATAATTAAGTGTTTGTAGTTTCCATTTCCATTTCTCCTTCAGGAAACTCCCCAAATTGGCCTGAGTCCTTTGAAACATGCTCTGCCAAGCATCTCTGCATCTTATCACACTCCTGCTGTAACCAGGAAGCCAACTTAAGCAGTGAGTCAGAGGAAACATTGTTTATGATACTGTTCACCTTAACAAGGGCCCTAGGACCTAAATAGCCGCATGATAGATTGGATGTTAGAATTTTTTTCTCAAAAACTACAACCTCTAAAAACATTTTAATACTGTAGCTCAACCTGCACAATCTCTTGAAGACTACTTCCACCAGCTTTGGTTTTTATGAACCTCTACCATGAATTGGCAGAATGGATCACAAAAAGCTTAACCATCCAAACAATTCTGCTTCTTCCTGAACCTCTCACTCAGTGTGGGCCTCGTCTGGCTAAGGTGTGATTATGGCTGTTTTTATTAGATGTGTGATCAATGAATTATTCAGCACCGGCACTCTTTTATGGGATCTTTTTATTGACAAACCTCTGCAATTGACCCCTTTGGCGCCGCGCTGCAAGGCTTCACCCGAGAGCAATGTGGCAAGGAAACCCTATCCGACTATTACTTCGCCAAATTCGACAGTGCTAAGCCACTTTGCCCGATTCTCGTTCTTCATGCTTCCATTGATGTAACCAGCGGTACAGAGGCCAAAGTGCAGTTTACATTTAAATTTTATCCAGACGTACAGAAGTGGGTGAAATATATTTCTTACCTGGTCCCCGATGGGAATCAAACCCACAATCTCTGGCATAGCAAGCACCATGCTGTACTAACTGGACATTTGTTTGTTTAGTGACGGATGCACTTTTTTCAGAAACAAGGGATAATGCTATGACTTCCTTCACCTAGTCTCTAATACAAATGTCTAGCAGGAGAAAAAAGATCACAGGAAGAAAAATCTAGGCCAAATGGCAGACTCTGTAACCTCCTAATTTGGTTTTCTCTTTGAACTTGGAATATTTTAGTCGATTCATGACTAAATTATCTTTTTCAAAGGCTGAACCCAGAGCATACCTTAGAAGTTGTTGTAATCTCTCATGGTCCAAAATCCTTTTGGCAATTACAAAGCACCAATAACACATAGCGTCCATGCAATGATCCTCTGTCATTGTAGGATTCTGGGCCTCTACCAATTAGTCACCCCACCAGTATCACGTATGATTGCTCAGCTGTAAAACTTGTCACGCCAGCCAGGTGAGAGAGAGACAGAGAGGGAGGGAATGAGAGAGATGATTGTGAGAGGTAGAGATAAAGGGAGGGAGGCCCTGACCAGTGATGTTACGCCTGCCAGGGAGATGGTAGCTGGGAGTGTCGCTCAGAGAGAAATGTCGGAGCCCTGTCTTCAGTCAACACCATACTGCTGACAAGGTGTGTTTAACACTCTGTAATCTGCCGTGGTGAAAGATATGGCCCATGCCCATTTCAATGTGACACTTTTAAATATGCTCTTTCCATCGGCTTTGTTGTGGATTGCTTTGGGGTTTTGTCCAGAAGTAACTTGCATTGATATTAAATCGTAGAGGTACTGAAAGGGACTGAGTACCCTTTAATGAGAATGTCAGAGATGAAGATTTCCTAATATCGTGTCCATTGAAAATTGGACATCATCAATCATCCACCTCAATGTCTTTGTAGAAAATGTTTTTCATTTCAGGGTATTTTAGTAGATATCCATCTGTAAATTTGAGACTGAGAATGTCATCCAAACTGATCCATAAATGTATAGCAATCATTATGACATCCTTTGTGCTTGTCCTACAGAGGCGGTATAGATGAAGTCCTATCTGCATTACTGCAGAAGTCCTGTCTCTTTCTGTGTTTTTTTTCACTACAGCTTCACATGCAGATTAGGTCACTGTCTCTGTGACAGTGTGATTTATCTTGGGACAGACTGGGCTCTGGGGTAAAGAGATGGTGAGGAGAGGGAGCACGTGGGGCTGCAGTCTAGCTCTAAATGGTCCCAAGCCTTATTCTCAATTCAAATAGCAACCCTGTCCCCAAGCATTTTGAAGGACCCTTCAAATAATAACTGGGCTACAATCAGCTGCAGGTAGGAGTTACAGTACTTTCCATTGTTTTTAAATATTCCCTTGGAAACTATCAGGACACAGTTTTACATTTTACACGTTACAAAAAGCTTTTCAGTGGTTCAGTTCAACCAGATCATCCGCTTGGTGTTTTCTTTTCTTTGACATCTTTCTCCTGGGCTTTCTGTCCAAATCCATCCATTTATTGGATTTTCTAGTATGTTCTTAGGTTTCTAGAGGTGTAGTATTGGACCTCTGAAATGGTTATGTGACAATTAAAGTTGAATCCACATGAGGCAATGAAATTATAGAAGCTGTCCACCATGACAGGACTTGACAAGAAGTGGATTACACTCTATAACAGATAGATTCTTACTGCTGTCAAGGGTTCCTAGTATGCTTTGCTGCAAGGGTTTGCATAAGTGTGGGTGTGAGTGTGTGGGTGTGTGTGTGTGTGTGTGTGTGTGAATGTGGGTGTGTGTGTGTTTGTGTGAGTGTGTGTGTGTGTGTGTGTGTGTTTGTTTTTTAGTCTAGCTGTGTGTGCATTTGTCTCCATACTTTTAAACGTTCTCTCCTGGGGTCAAGCAGTGATGACAAAGTACAGGTGATTAATGGCTGTGCGGATATGCAAAGGTCACCACAATCAGTACCAGTCAAAGGTTTGGACACATTCACTTGAATGAGTAAGGGTGTCCTGCCTTGTGATTATTCCTGTGTTTAAATCGAGCATTCAGCAGGCGAGGTCCCTGTCTGTAAAGAAATGGGAGCTGGAAGACATAAAGCTACGCTCTTTCTGCAGCTCTACAGTAGTCGATTGGGTCATATAATCAAATATTCAGCTGATATTAATAATTAAATTCTTCATTGTCCCACACAATGAAATAGAGGGGGGCGCTATGGATCTATCTCCACGGACGTAAGTGCAAAATCACAGACTCCACTGGCCACATTGTAAGGAAACTTGAGAAAAAGTTGCTGCTGGCCATAGAGATCTGCTCTTAAAAATAGTTTCTGGGAGCTGCATCATTCGTAGAGGACAACATGCAGATTGTTGCTTTGATACGTATCTCTCAGAGTCAAGATCACAACCCTTTGACATGCTGTATTCCTAATCCTTAAACCAATCGATTTGTTAGGTGTTTTTTGAGACTGGTTCAAACTACGTAGTTGACCAGACTGAGACCATTGTGACTTTGGGTTTGTGGAGACGTGGTACTGATGAATCAGTTGGATACTGCAACACAATGCCCATTCATTTAATTAGAAGCTTTAATTAAAGGAAATGATGGTTCCCTAACTGCTGACTGAGTCAGCTAGACTGTTGGGGGCATTCAGTGTGGCATTAGCCTATAAGGATCTCTGTCAGAGTCAACAGCAGTTCACCCTCAATTCTCTGCATTAGCTTTAGGCCTTAGAATGTGGGCACTTCACCATTTTGTTACGAGGGTTTTGTCTGAAATTTGGCTATAGCCTCTTGATCCTCTGACATTCTGGAAAATTGGCCCAAGGCAGTGGATGTGCTTTGTGACTCTGGTACAAAACATGGAAATGTGTACCCATTATAGACTGAGGAGCTTGGAGCTCATTAAAGTTCCTCTGACAGTTACTGTTGTTTGCGACATGACACTTTTGGCTGTGTTAACAGAAGATCATCACAGCTTTATGTAGAGCACATTCTTTTAAAATATTGATTATTGGAGACAGATAAATTATGGCAGCAGAACTAAGTGCAGATACTTTTTAGAAGGCTGAGTCTAAAAATACTGTCAAAGAAAATAGGGCAAACATTACGCTAGCTCCACACTAACAATACGCCAGCTAATAAACTTGATATGTGACAGAATGGCCTGTACACGTCTATGCTTGGTAGAAAACACTTCAGATAGCACATTTAGACGTCACCTGCCAAGCACATTGGACCTGAATTAAACATAGTGCTTTGTACCAAATTCAAGAGCCAATAGCCTTTGAAAGACACCCCAATCCAGTTAACTACCACAGAATTTTTGGCCATCTGAGCAGCGATCACAGATTCAACCAAATATATACAAACACCATATAAAAATAAACAACTATCTTTAATAACAATAATGTTCACCTGAATCCATTTAGAAAATGACGAGTAATGACAAGTTTATAATTACATATGCGCGAGGGAGCACTTGGTTGCACAATCTTTGGCCCAAATACAAGCAACTTACTGAATCTTCTTCTTTCATTTATGAGGCTGCCTTCCACTGACTGCTGTTTTCAACCTTGCCATAAGTCCTGGATACATTCTGAAATAGTCCAGCGTCTCTTATCAACCATTCCTTGGTAGTTGAAAAGGAAACATTAGGTTGTTTTGGATTGGCTATTGACGTGCCCAGATCGGAGTCATATCCATATGGAATATGGAAAGAGCTGGAGATAGAAGTTGGTGGAGGGCCCCCCAGAAAAGCAATTGACCAATTTGCCAATAGAAAGGTGCTGCAATCTCATTAATGGATACAACAAGTATTTGTAGCCAGTAATCTTGGCCAAATGCTGCACAATCTAATACCCCCTCCAGGGTTTCTCCTTTTGTCCATGTAATTTTTTTTAGATTTTCTAAATTAACAACACATTTTAAATTGTTTCAGCAGTTTTAAAAAATCAGTAACAGTTGGAGCGATTTTTTCAATATATTTGGCAGCATCTGTAGCGCCATTTCTGAACCAGTCAGTCAGTCTTTCCCTTAGATGATAAATAAGCTGAGACAGCAGCCATTCTAGTAGTTTCACAGTAATCCTTTTAAAAGTTGTGCACAAACGAGGCCATTAAGGCTCTGGTAGCTCCCACTACATTTCAGCAGGGGCAAATTGCACTGCCAAGGGAAGTAAATAGTTTAGGAAACAAATCTGCACATTATCTCTAATTGAAACAGCACCCCAAGCCTTTTTCTCTGTTCCACTTCTCTCAGAGTCACTAGAAACTGTGTGGAAACTCAAGTTGGCCCATTGGCCATCATTTTAATGCAACAAAACATGGTAACGAAAAACAAATCACCATAAGTAGGTCTGTAATCCTAGTTAGTAAAAGGGACTTCATATTTTTCAAGGACGGCTTGGAGACTAAAGAACAACTACAATAGGATTTATCTAATAAGAATGTTCTGTTCAACCTACCGATGTCTGTCTTGTCGTAATATAATTAAATGTCCTGCTGTTGTTATAGGACTGTGATGATCAGCTCAAAAGACTCAGGGGAGGGCATTGGTCTGGAATGAATCACCGTTATTAAAGACAGTATGTATTCTATTTCCATTAGTGTGACCAAGACGCTCATGTTCGTTTATGATGAGTGTCACAGTGCTGTGCCGTGTCATGTCTTGGAGCAATTATTGTTTCATTTATTTCTATTGTCAACTCATTGCAATTAATTTGCGTATAGAAACACTGTGTGTGATTTGGATGGATGTAATTGTTCTGTGTTAAAATGGAAGGTGAATATTGTACATCTTGGAATTAAAGGCTGCCTTGATGAACAGGCTGAGACTGATTTGGACATTTTTTGACGCTTCTCTGCGGAGTTCTTCTGCAGCAGTAGAATGTAGAGAATGCAGACTGGATCCTCCGTAGTGTCACACCACCCACATGCCACCACATAACAGTCAGGCAGGGGTCTGCCGTGCTGACGGATGCAGATGCTTCCATCAGGGTCACACATTAAAACACCCTGGATCTTACACAGCCCCCGAAAATGCTGTCAAGCGCAACCTAACCGACAACCGGCCGACGCTGTGATGGACCAAACGCTCCTGTGAATTTAACAAACCTTCCACGACGCCCTCAGTCCAATAGTTAATTTACCACCCGAGTGCCCCTGGCCACATTGTCCCCGGGCCACGGCCAACATGTCCATGTGACCAATTTCCTCCCTACGTAGTGTCCATTTTGAGCCAAATATGAATCCGCAGTTTAGCTTGACGTATTTTCCTTTCAAGCCGAGGAAAGCGGTGTTACAATCACATTTGCTCATGTCTGGACACAGGCTGGCCACTGACGTCACAAAGATGGAGATATGGAGCCATCAGGTACCTGGGTGAAACAGGGGGTCTGCCATTCATCTGGCTATAGGAGTGTGTTAATTAATTATAGTCAGTGTTGTTGTATATGGAAACAGCTGCACTAATACTGCTGAGTGCTCACTCTCCTCAGGTTATTTCCTGCTAGCACTGACCGGCTTGCTAACCAGCCGTTTGAGAAGAAACACAGCACAGCACGGAGATGGTGTTACTAGCAGGCCAGACAGGAAACTCCCTTCAGTGTGGAGGATGTTGTTGTCACACTGCCAATCCTGCAGTGTGTTAATCACGGCCCCTTGTTCCTACACCTCTTCTGCTTAGCGTGCATGTATGGTGAACCAGGACTTTCAGAGGACCGTGCAGAGGCGTGTTGTATGTTTTCTGAAGTCCATAGCATCTACTGATATGCAGCTCCGGAAAAAAATAAAGACCATTGCACGTTTTCTTTCCTTTCCAAAAAAGTTGAAAAGGAAAGTTTTGAGTGAGGAACAGTAGCGGTCAATTTGCAGTGATCTCTTAATTTTAAACCTTCTGTTCCTCACTCAAAACCTTTTTCAACATTTCTGGAAAGGAAAGAAAAAGGTGCAGTGGTCTCTTAATTTTTTCTGGAGCTCTATAATTAACATGAGTTTGCTTATACCCTTGCTTGGGAATGGAATGATAATTAGCTAAGCGCCATGCCCAAGGGAACTTTGAAAGGTTTCACAGGGATCAGATTGGATTTATTTGGTTAAAATAAAATCCAAAGCCAGTAGAGTTCCCTAACATACACGGAAATCAAAATATGTGCATGCTTGTGAGCTTGCATGTGTGTTAGAGAGAAACAGAGAGAAAAATGGAGAGAGAAAGCTCCACATTGAGGTGAGACCGCAATCTGCTTTATACATGATTTAAGGGCTTAAAACCAAAAAAGGAGAACATCATGTTTCTCTCCTCTGCTTACTGACAGTAATTCCCCAAGCATCCAAATCTTAGCTGCTATTTAGAAAAAATGCAGCAAACCAGACATGAGTTTTATTATTATTTTCTACCTTGTGTGATGTGATTATTTGAAGTCAATAACACATTGTTAGCGATATGCTTTATTCCAGAGTCTGTTTATTTGTAAATGGAAAATGCAGACTAAAAGCCCTTATTCCCATCTAAGTTTGATGCAGTGTGATATTGACATGTACAGAATTTGTACACAAATCATTTTAGAAACAGAGGATTCTCTTACTAATGGAGGGTAAAACGCAGAGATGTGACTCTTCTTCTAACTGGTCCGACGGTAGTTGTTTAGTTGGTGAAAATGTCCTTTAAGCATCGACAGTGAGAATTTACCAACGTTTTGCTCATCTGTTTTGTTGATTCTAAAGACATGTCTAGTGTCAAATGTAGACAGCATATATTTGATATTATATAAAATGGAAATTGCAGAAATATAGTTAAGACATTAAGGAAATGAAGAAGGAAAACGTAATGCATTTAAAATATTTATTATGATATTTGGTTGTTTACTGCCTTTAGACAGGAATTTATTATCCAATTGTAAAAGGGAAAACACCATGTATAATTAATCAGAGTCAAAGCTGAGATCTGAATTTGAAATATAGATAATGGCTGCCATAGAGCAGTGGAGTAATCCTGGTTCTCCCCTGGTCTAACCCTGGTTCTCCACCCCACCACACTCTGAGGTTAGATGAGATAAAACCCTTCACCACAATAGTTTCTGCCAATGATAATTCAGTTCTGCCAAACCTTCTCTGCTACGAGGATCATACAGTTGGAAACATTCAATTTAGAGCTAGTTGGAGTAGGATTTTTCTTGTTATTCACATAACCTGAACACTAATGACCTCCTTCACACATTTGGCATGTCTGTTTCCTTACATTCTCTTTCAATACAAGTTTTATCCCTGATTTACTCAAGCGTTTGTTTTACCTGTGGCCGAAATTGCTGTGTGGTATTTCTATCAGTGAACCCTTTCCCTCTTCACTAACCTTTTATTTTCTAATGATTTTTTGCCGAAATGTGTTAAATACAACAGAAAGCTAATGACTCACTACTGAGAGAACACATTATTTCAAGTTCCATCTTTTGTAATCTCTGTACCTTTGCTTATCTTTTGTTAAACCATGCGTCATGGACAAATCCAAAACCTGATGTCTATGTCCATTTGTCTTACGCAACTAACTTGAGTAACGTCACAAACATAAGTTACTCTACCATCATAGTACATTAATAACTAGTAGAATAATATGTTTAGATTTTCTGTGGCCAGCTTCGTGAAATTATTAAATTATTAACATTTCAGTTATACATAGAGACAGGATAGACCAGGGAAATGCTTTTTGCAAGCTCATATTACCATGGCTTCACTTTGACACAAGGCTGTTGACACTCAGCTACTGTTGGTGGCAGTTTGATTCTAACTCTGTTTACAACACAAGCCCACCGGCAGGACTAGAGAGTGACAGCAGTTTTTTTGGGTTGCCCACTCGTCCAACACTATTTTAGCGTTGCTCAGGCCTTCAAAATTCTTAGTAAATAGACACAATATGCTGTTCAAAGGGAGCATTGCAATATTCCAAAGTACTGTATGCACTCGTATGAAGTGAGGGCTTTCAAGAAACCGAAAATCAAGAAAGGACATTTATGCATCGATATCCTTGGAAGCTAAGTTCTGCAGTGTCAGGGTTCAGTTCCCATGGGAACCAGGGTGAAAACTTAAGTTCTCTTCTGTTCTGTATGTCCTTTATGACACAGGGTTAACAGATGTCTCTCTGTTCACTAGGACTTTGTGCGGCATAGCCATCAAGCATGAAGTGGAATCTGTTCAAGAAGAAGCCAGAAGCCATGGTTGGGCCTGAGCCAACCGGCGCCGCCGTCTTAACCGTCGCCCCGGGACCCGTGGCTCCCACCACTTCGGACAACTCCACAGAGGCCGTCAAGAATGGTGACTTTGATGACATCAAAAATAAGTTCCTCAATGAGATCGACAAGATCCCACGTAAGTGTGTGTCCTGTCAGAGGCAGGGTTTCACCACATTGCACCATAACACCTATTTTAGACCTGTCCAGATGAAATTGCTTTACTTTTATTCGTAATTCTCAACCAACAATGGCTTTAGAATTAGGTGTGTTCTATCCCTGAAGGCATTGATGTCCACATCATGCCTTTTTTCTATATTGATCAGGAGGTGTTGTTCCTAACAGCATTCTCTGAAAATCTAATTCAGTACCAGATCTAATTGTTAGCTTAGCTAGCACCTTTTTAACATGACTTTGACCTCTTATATCAAAGAGCATATCAGAATAATTGATTGGTCAAATGTCAAACCATTCTCTTGTTTGTTATATTGCGGCATGTCTGTGTGTGTGTGTGTGTGTGTGTGTGTGTGTGCGTGTGTGTGTTGTTTTGTTTGTTTCTCAGTTCCCTCTTGGGCCATTATCGCCATTGCTGTGGTAGCTGCCACCCTGATTCTCACGTGCTGCTTCTGCATTGTTAAGAAGTGCTGTTGCAAGAAAAAGAAGAACAAGAAGGGGAAGAAAGGAAAGGGCGAAATGGGCTTGAAGAACATGAAAGGAGGAGAGGTATGTTCAACTCTGGGGGATGAGTGTCATAAAGGAGACCTGCATGTCACAAAAAACAGCTTGGGCCTAAGTTTACCTTAAAACTACAGCTGCTTGATGCCCAACCTCAGGGATATGGACAAAATAATGCATCACAAGAATAATGATTTGCATTTGGAATGAGATTTGGGTGGGATAAAATTGTTCTCTTTTTTAATGTGGATCAGGCCATCTCTTTTTTTTGCTTCTCTTCCAAATTTAGTATTACAAAAACAGAAGAAAGCCTGTTGACGACAAATTATAGTTAATTAACAACCACATTACTCACTGGAGAGTGAAAATAGAGCATTGTCTAGCCATTTAGCATTCATAGCTTAGTTAGTAATTCAGCCCATTACCAAACTGTCAACATCTCTAAAACAATAACCCTTTCCTTCTTAATTTCTTTCTGTTATTTAGTGTATTTGTCAGAAATGTTAGTTGTGCTTTGTGACCTGGCAGAAAAAAATCCACCCAGCTCTTTTGCGTGGGGGAATTATGCTGTTGTTTAAGCAATGTAGAGTAAAACTTACCAGTTTGATATTTAATTGATTTTACACATTATACAACTGCCAGTGCAAAATTCTAACTCAAAACTTCCAGTACTATCAGTAGAGTATAATGCACACAGTCTGCCTTTTTATGATGTTAATTTTTGGCCAATTCAATACCACTCCACAACACCAAGGACAACAATGACAAAACCAGCAATATCCAATAACTGATGGTGTTCATTAAAACACAATGCCCCTGGAGCTTATAAGGCCTAATGATTATGTTAATGTCTACTGTCACTGTCTCCGTTAGATTGTAAGGCTGCATCATTTTTCCTCTGTGTCATGTAATGTGTGGTTGATTCTTCCTCTGCTTTGATTTCCCTCTCTGGTGTCTGCTGAGTTCAGTCTGTTCATTTCTCTCTGCTCTCCTCCTTCCTGCTTTATGTCTTGTATGTGCTCCGTGTATCTTGACTGTGGTGGACTTCTCTCCCGACGGTAGGTCTGATGGCACGCGGCGCCCCTCTCTGGCCGCTGTGCGTAAGCGCAGACCAGGCCTGGGGGAGCGGGGGGGCGGGGGGAGGGGGGGCTGGGCCTGTGAAAGGGTTTCTGGCGATGACGACAGTGCTATGGCTTTCTTGGTCTTGCAAGCTTAGGCGCTGCGGGTGCTTGAGGGTGTAGCTATGGGAGCGCTTAAGCTGCTTCGCAAGGCCACTGATTTGACACGCTGCTGCACCGACTGCAATGAGGATGTCTTGATTATCCATGGAGAGGTTGCAATTTGGCCAAAAGAGACAACAGAACAAACCATTAAGACCTCTGGAAGTGTAAATGTTTGATATGGTTCTGAATTGAATGTGAAACTCATCCAATGGTGAATCCCATGAATGGTGATGATCACTAACTTGCATGTGCAAAGGGTGAGGTTGGCTATTTGTCAAATAATGGGTGCATTTTTACCTCATTCAAATCTTTCACTGCGTTTCCACAATTGTATTTCCTAATTAAAAACGCTATTGTGCCAGTAATTATCAGTTCAGGGCACTTACGATATTGCAATCCTAGTGTTTTCTCTCTGTTTGGAGGGTGACATTTATTTGTCATTTCAATATGTCCTAAATTCAGTTGTGCAAACATGCTCAGACATCAAGGTGAGATAAAGAGGTTTAAATCTTTTGACAAAGACCAACACAAGCCCTTTCAGTAGGTACCATTGAATGGCCACAACTTGACTTGAGAGTAACTATCTTGGATGACCCATGTTGTTGCAGACCCATCAGGTTTTAACCAGCAATTTCATTTCTCCCTGGAGCAGATCTGTTGGTAGAAAATAATGGTGTGCCAGAAAGTTTGCCCACTGGTAATAATGTGAGCTGCATTTGAATTATCTTTAGACAGTGTGACTCAAATTAAAAACCCACTGCACCAATTGACTGCCGATATTCGGGTATCATAATTCCTTGTGAGCTCACAAATGAAAAGTCATCCCAAGTATGACAATGGGGGCATACTTTCAGACTTTTGTAATCCTTGAATCCCATTGCATGTATGGTATACTTTAGACTGGAACATTCCAAAATAGCATGACAATGGATGTGCAATTTTCACTGACACAACATTTTTCAGGATTACAAAGTATGAAATCTTGACTACTAAAATACATGACTTACTCAAACATGCACATCAGGAGTCATTACTGAGACTATAGGACAAAGACAACAGCCAATTCATTTCATATACTGTACATTTTGCTGTTAGACTACTGTACTGTACTCTCCTGCATTTTGCGCCCTAGCATGCTTGAATGCAAAGCATTTACCACGACAAATGTATAGAATGCCACTGTAAGGAGACAGTGTGTGTGTGTGTGCGTGTGTGTTTGTGTGCGTGCGTGCGTGTGTGTGTGTGTGTGTGTGTGTGAGAGTCAGACGTATGTGTGGCGTGTATGCGCGTGTGTGTTTAATGAGTGCGGGAGTTTTGAGGCCAGCCTGCATGCAAGAGCTTTTTTGAGTTGTGTGTGTGGTCATGTGTGCATCCCTGTTCTTGTTGTTGGTTCCATTTTGGCGCCGATAATGTCAGGTATGTAGTGTGTACAATACTGTGTGTGGCGTGCGAATGTGGATGTGTTAGTAATTGGTTTGGTTCGGGTGTGTTTGTGTATGTGCGTGTGTGTACGTACGTGCGTGCGTGCATGCGTGTGTGTGTGTGTGCGTGCTTGCCTGTGCGTGTGTGTGTGTGTGTGTGTGTGTGTGTGTGTGAATGTCTGTTGTTTGGATGGGTGTCTGTGTTTTAGAAACAACTTAGAATGAGCTGCAGACTGTCCCGGTTCCACTTCTAGGGTAAGCTCTGTGGAGAATAGCATGGCCCTACTACTTTTACTATTCAGTCATTTTTGTGTCATGGACAACATTTTATAATGCATAAGGAAATCAGGGAAAGAAATCCTTTAAAAGGGTCAGCAATTTTACCACGAAGTCATGATTAGTTATTTTGGTTAATTCAATGTGTGCAGTGATGTTCTTGAACTCAATGTACAGCACATCTGCAACAACGTAAATTAGCTGGAATTATTAGCTATTAGCCACTGAAAATGAAGGATTATTCTTCGGTACATAAAATAATGACAGTGATTATGTCAGTGTAGGTGTAACCACAACAAGGTGACAGGAATAATGCAAACAGATTATTGGAACATTAACATTTAGATACTGTAGGGATTTTATTTCTTATCAGAGGGCAATGGATAGAAAACAGAATTGGGTCATTTTATTGTCTCTGTGGACTTTTGCCATTGTCAAAATGCCTGGGTTGGCGGCTGGAACAACATGTCACACTGAAGGACATGTAGTGGTATGTTGAGCTTTATCGTTAGAGTTGAAAGGGTAGGTGTTTAATGTTTCAGATGGAAGTGTAGTGACACGGCTCACTGTCTGAGATTTGATCCCAACTATAGGACATAATATATTCCCTACCGGATGATCTTATCTGATCTAATGGGTGCCCAGCATTTTCCGGAGACTTCACCTGTAGCAATGTTCTTTTTTTCTTACATTATACTGCAGCACATCCCTCTCTTTATTCTGTCAATTACAATACATTAAATAAGGAATTCTGATTAAAGAGTGCAAAAATGATCGGTGTCACCCAAGGAATAGTGAAATCAAGTCATGTTGCAAACAAGGTCATGGATGAAAAGATTTGCACTTGTATCATCTGGTTTGGCCTGCAGTGAGCCTGCAGTGAGCCTGCAGTGAGCACCAGGCAGGTAGGTGGCTGCTGTGACCAACCAGACGGCTGAAGAAGAACATATAGGTGTTGCTTGACTCTCCGTTCAAACGTCTGACATTTGAACGAATGCCACCTCCCCTTTGTCATTTCAGAAACAGGATGATGATGATTATGATGAAGACGATGCCGAGACTGGTATGACCGGAGATGAGAAAGAGGAAGAGGTGAAGGAGAAAGAAAAGCTCGGGAAGCTCCAGTACTCCATAGATTATGATTTCCAGGATAACAAGGTGGGTGTTTTTTGTGACCCAAATACACTGTTTAGTGTTTTCATGTCTAGGAAAGTTTGACTGACCCTTTTGATGATTGACTTGTGAAATCCAGCTCACAGTGGGCCTCCTCCAAGCAGCTGACCTCCTGTCCATGGACAGTGGAGGCACCTCTGACCCCTATGTCAAGGTCTACGTGCTCCCCGACAAAAAGAAGCATTTCACCACCAAGGTGCACAAGAAGACATTGAACCCTACCTTCAATGAGACCTTCATCTTCAAGGTTGGCTATTGTACAGTTACTGTATTTACTGTCTGTCGTTCTATCTGTCTGTCTGCAACGGGCCTAGCAATGGACGACTGCAACGTGTTATGAAAATGTGTCTGAGCGTGTTATGAGATTTTCCAAAACACTCAAGGCCAACGTATATTACATTGGAATCTTATTCTGAGTAATACTTCCACACTAAAACAATGTCTTTTTGTTTGCAGGGTTCGCATGAGTTTGTTGATTTGGGATTTTATTTTATAACATGCTTAGAAAGTTTTTTATTTTACACTAACAAATGGACTCTAAGAAGGAATAAATGTTTTGGGCTGATTAAAAACAGAAGGAAAATATACTGTCAACATTTGGAATCAATGAACTTCCCCTTTAATTTTACACCTTAGCTTTGGGTGATGCTGGGATCATATCTTCTGCCAACCATTTCCCTAAAGCCTGAAGCATCAGCTATTCTCTCTTATCCAAATCATCTGCTGGGCTGCTGTTTCTGATAACACCTCATAATGGAGATTTTCAAGTCCACTGCAGACTTTCTGCATCTGATACCAGCTAGTCTCTACGACAGAAACGCCTCAGGAGATGACAGAGTCAGAGCCTTGCATTTAGAAATGCTTAGATATAGTACATAACCCAGAGATATGTATTATTTATCTATAAAAATGTCCTTTTGAAAAATCTACACGTGTTTTATTCTATTTGATTCATTGCCTGGTTGACCAGAAAGGAATTATAATAAATTACTTTAATACACATTCCACATGTTCAAAGTTCCCAAAATAATATTAGCAATTGCATTTAAAATGATGAGTTAAAAACTCTTTGTCAGATGTATACAGTATGCAGGTATTATAGGCTAATTTCATGATCCATAAGTTGCCTCAAGCTTCCCAATTTCACAATCAAATTACAGCTACATTCTGTACCCAGCTGTTTTCATTCATGTTAATTTGTTTTTGTGTGTGTGTGCATGGGCTGGGCGTGTGCGTGTGTGCATGCGAAGGAGAGCAGCTGTTTAGATTGTTCATTAAACTAGTATCTGGCTGGAATTTGATTGGAAATCAGAACTTGGCCAGTGATAAAGCAGAGCCTTTGAAGCGTCAGAGCTGAGCAGAACAGGGAATAGGCTGGGACGACAATCCAAGGAGAACAGCACCTCCCTCCCTTCTGTCTGGTTGCTGACACAGCTCTTCAGGAGAAACCGGCTATACCATCCCAAGGATAGAACGGGGTTGTGTTCGGCTCTGCTGAGTGAGGCTGGATTTGGCCCTCTGTTCCTCTTCTGCCACTAATCATCCCCACAAACCCATCCCTTCCCTGGGGACAGAGACAGCATCTGCTCCCAGTGCAGAGAAATACAGCACAGACTGATTCTAGAGTTAACCAAACAGGTCCAAGATACTCCTAATTTAATGATTACCTAGTATAAAGAGGACATCCCAAGGATATCCAGATTACAATTATACAACCTCCAAATAATTTATTTCATACTCAAGTAGTTGTTCATAACCCTAAAATGGGAGATTCCTTTGACAGTACATCCGGCTTTTTGTGTATGTCTGCCTCTCATCAGTTAGGCTCACAACACACGCGGTCAAAACTGTTCGTAACCAAAAGCACTGTCCTCAGATAAACTGGGGCGTTCTTGCTTCCTCTGATAAGATACAAAAACGTGGTGCCGTCGATATATTTTTCAGATTCCCTTCCAAGAGATGGGCGGCAAGACCTTAGTCATGCAGGTCTTTGATTTCGACCGCTTCTCCAAGCATGACGTCATCGGAGAGGTGAAACTGCCATTACACAAACTGGATCTGGCACAGCCACTGGAGGAGTGGAGGGATCTGGACAGCGCAGAGAAAGAAGAGGTAAATATGATGATGCATCTTGCCCTTTAGTTCAGTCCTTTTAAATTTTAATATGAATATTAATGTTACGCAGATCAGAACACTCTTAATACCATATTGGGAATGGTTTCTTGTATTTAAATTGTTTATATTAGCAAGGACAAATATATATATATATATATATATATATATATATATATATTTAAATACACCGAAGACAGATATGATTCCGTTAAACAGGTTGCCCCCCTCTTTTCTCCCATGCCACGCACAGCAAGAGAAGCTGGGAGATATCTGCATCTCTCTGCGCTACGTGCCCACTGCAGGGAAACTCACCATATGCATCCTAGAGGCCAAGAACCTCAAGAAGATGGATGTGGGAGGATTGTCAGGTAAATATAAATGAAATCACAAAGAAGAAGATATGATATATAAGCCTCCAAATGACTTGGTTCAGTGCATAGTCAAGGACAATGAGACAGTACAGTGAACATCCATATTCCACCACCGTTCACACAGCAGAACGCCCACATCTTTATTCACGTTACAGAGCTGTTAATACAGCCATTTCAAGTGAGGGTTTCTTTGCTCATTGTTCTGTGGTAATGGCTTGGCAATGTAACTTGAAATAGGCTCCAGTAAACCCTGGTGAATAAACATTGTGATTTTGATCTGTATGGTGATTCGCCGTAGCCTACATTTCAAGCAGCAGAGTCCCTGAGGTGATTCAGTCTTGGCATACGTGCTGACTCTGCAGTACCCGCGTCTAGTAGCCACCTGCTGGCCGTTCTCCGCACTGCAACAATTGCTGGCTTCCTTTGTGTTGTGAATGGAGGCCAGATGGTACGGAAGTACCGTGTTTCAGCCATTGAACTCTGCAGAAGTGATCCATGTTAGTTTATGTGTGTGTGACCGACTCTGTTCGCAGATCCTTATGTAAAGATCCACTTGCTGCAGAATGGCAAGCGTCTGAAAAAGAAGAAGACCACGGTGAAGAAGAATACTCTGAATCCATACTACAACGAATCCTTCAGCTTTGAAATCCCTCTTGAGCAGATGCAGGTAGAGTGTGCATCCAATCACGCAGACGGAAAGATGCAGACGGATGAATAGACAGACTGATGGATATGCTCCAAAATACACTGCAGTGAACAAACATTTTTCCCCCTTTCTGATTTTTCAATTTTGTATATTTTTCTCCTTCAACGTTATCAGATTTTGAACCTAAACATAATATCAGATAAAAAGAAGCTGTGTTAAGAAACACCAAGTGCCCTGGGTGGGAAAGTAATCTGTCCCCTCACGTTCATGAAGTGGTTTTGACACCTTTGGCTGCACTGACTAGTTGGTATTCAGCCGTCACATGGCTGTGGAGGAATTTGGGTCCTCTTTCTCATACTGGACTGCTTTTCTGTAACTACATTTTGTGGGTGTTGGAGCACGAACTGCTTCTTTCAGGTCCTGATGCATTTCAGATGGGTTCAGATCTGAGTAGGCCATTCCAAAACAAAAATAAAAACAAATGGGTTTTGGATTCTGCATGACACAAATGAGTGTTGTTTTCAGACTGACGCCCTTTCATTCAGCTTCAAAACTCTTTGATTTTATAGTCCCTCCCAACCATGATTTGTATAACATCAAGTGGGTAAATAGTAACCTAATCAAGGTATATTATTGCTTTGTTTTTCATCAACATTTAAATGACGTCTTGGAGTATAAAAAATGCTCATACTTGAATGTTTTAGGCTTAGTTACAGTAGTATATTAAAAAAACACGTGTACCTCTAAAATAGTTTGTTGTTAAAGTAATATAATATACTATGCCAATTTAAGGTTCCAGGACACATCCTCTATTACTCCAAGAGAATGAAGCACTGTTTGCTCAAAACAACACTAGTAGCAAGTTGTGTTCCTTGTGTGTAGCAGTGAAAACGCTGAACAGATCCAGTGGAGAGAAACAAGTGAGGCGGCGCAGTTATAGGTGCAGAGATGTGGCGTCCATGATTACTGCAGACACAGACAGGGAAACAACATTCACTGGGACTGCATTAAAATGTAGCTGAATTTGGCTCTAGACTCCTTTACAAAAACTATCTAGAAGATTCTGAAAACTTGCTAAAGCCATTGAGAAAGTGGCCACATCAGCAGCCCTGAATGCAGCAGCCTACTGAATGCATGGGGCTACCTGGGAGAAATCTCATTTTGTTACTACACAGCACAGACTGCTTTATTGTGTTGCCAGTTTCACAACTTTGGATTTTGCACTGGATATAATGAGTTTTCAGTAACCTTCTGGATACTTTTTGTCATTTTTTATTCATACAATTCAGAGTGAATTATTTATTCATACAATTCAGGCAATATTATTAATTCACCCTTCCTCTCTTCACCTGAGTGTATTTTTTTTGAATGACCGCTGTTTATGACATTTTTGGTTTTCATTGTTACTGGTTTGTTAGCCATGCTAGCCACGTCTCTACCGAGAGGGAAGGACATTTCTCATTCACAAATCCCCCTTTTCTACTGCTTCAAGGAACAAACTTTATAATAATTATAATTGATCTACATTCAAACATTTTAATGACTGTGTCCAGCTTGTCAACAGTCACCTAAATGAAAGCTGGATGATTATATAGCATCAAAAGAAAATAAGTAATGTCTATGGACCAGTCTAAACCACAGTATTTAAATATCTGTTGTCCTCTTCTTCAACGGTATCAATCATATTAGACGTTAATATAATGAGACCACTGCACCTTTTTCTTTCCTTTTACAAAAAAGTTGAAAAGGATTGTTGTGAGTGAGGAACAGAATCATTCAATTTGCAGTGGTCTTTTAACTCGAACCCCTAGCTTTATTTAGAAAAAGAAGATGTACCCTAAATCACAGTAACTGCAACAGTGCACTGCTGGAACAGAGGAACAGGTGCCCAAAGGCATTCGGTACAGACATCATTTAATTAGATGATGTAACTACATTCTCTAAGATCATTCTAAATGGCAGTGATGTAACACTTTCAATTCTTCTCCTCCCACAGAAAATCCAAGCTGTGGTCACAGTGCTGGATTATGACAAGATCGGTAAGAACGACGCCATCGGCAAGATCTGGGTGGGTAGCAAGGCCACAGGGACCCAGCTGAAGCACTGGTCCGACATGCTGGCCAACCCACGGCGCCCCATTGCCCAGTGGCATCCGCTGCAGCCTGAGGAGGAGATCGATGCCGCTCTGGCAGCCCTGAACGCCAAGAAGTAAACGTCTGCACACGTCCATACCCAAACATACCCGTCCACCTCACCCCTCTTCTGCACCTCTCCCAAAACTGCATACCCGGGCAACTTGCCAACCAATTCTACCCCACTGACTGCAAAAGATACATTCGGTATCTACACTAATTGACACGATGACAAAAATAAGACAGAATAAAGGTATCATCCCCTCCCACATCCCCTCAGCTGTGCCATTCCACAAGAAGACAGTGAGATGTTAGAAGACTTATTCGATTGATTTCATTTATGACATATTTTTATGTCAGGGTTTCTAGTTAGTTGCATTGTGTCATTGAGATAGGGGCATATGATGTGAAAACAATAGTATGATGTGATGGAGGGTTAAGGAAATATAACTACACATTCACTCATTCTTTACCTTGTCACCTCCTCTTAGAGACACTGTTTGCTTCAATACTGCTTAATACTTAAGATGCTTTATACTGCCATAAAATAGAGGAAAACACAAGCAGGTTCATTCCTTAGGTGTCCTTGTTGCACCATGCTCCACACCTGCCAAGCATTTAGAGTACTTATTACATACTATATACTATTCCATTAGTTTCAATGACATTCCTAGTTGGGTAGATTTTAGGGATAGATAATATCCAGTTAGCCCACACTATTAACACACTGCCTTTTGGATTATTTGCTCATCTGCTCAAACCATATTCTCAGGTAGGCCAACACTGAGAGAAAACTGAAACTTCATGCCTTTTTTCTAAACGGGTTGTTATTCAAAATACTCCTCAACACAATCAGAGAATAGTGTTTCGATGATTTGAAAATCTCAGTCCGGTGCTGGATTGGTTTGGTTTTCTGTGATCTGACGCTAGTCTAAGTCCGACCACTGAAATGGCAACAGGAGATACAGTAGTCTTTCAATAAAACAGTTTGTGGCTGTCAGCTGCCAGAGTTGAGATGTGAAATGTGTTTAGGATAATGGGACTATGAGCCACTGAGCGTGTCCAGCATGGCCTATGCTGGGAAAATCATGTACGGAAGAGAAAATGTACGTGGAAACTGGAAGAACTGAATGGGACCCTGGTTGACACAATGTTGTTGATCAGGGGTCTGTTCAACTGCATGGAATCTACCACCTTCCCCTCCAATCCAATGCCTCTACTGTCTATGATCTATCTCCCTGTTCAGTGCTACTGCCATTAGTCATGGACTCACAACAAGGATTTCACTTCTTTTAAGGAATCCCTGTGTCCGTCTTACAGTCATAAAGGAGACAAGCCTTCCAAGTAATGAAATAAGCAATTCTCAACTACCAGGGACGCCTTCCAATTAGCTGTGTTGTTTTTTTATTCCCTTTTTATTCTTTTCAACTTTTGTTCCTCAAGCACTTTAAATCAAAATGTTCTGTTTTTATTCTACTCTCCGAATACCAGAGCTTTAATAATTTATTTTATGATGAATAATTCCTGGTAAAAAAACACCACGTGAGAATTTCTAAGTGAATCACTGTTTGTGTTGGTTCGTTTGATCATTTAAACCTTGTCTTTCTTGTGAATATACTGTACTTTGATTGTTCTGACATTTTTTCCTGAGTTTGGTGGATATGGAATGGAAGGAGGTACTGTTATGTGTATGTTATACAATGATTACCAAACTGCTGAATCTAATTGCACTACACTGGAGTTCACTCTGTCATGTGGTTATAGACATTGTTCTTTGATCTATGTCATTTTTGGGATGAGAGGACGTGAGCCTGATGGTAGTGGCTGGTAGTGGTATGTACCTGCCACACACATGTTGGAAAGTCATCTGATTGGGTGAGGGACACATTTCAATCAAAGACTGCTCCTCAGATTTGTTGCTGAATGAGTGATTTTTATTGACTTTCTCTTGAGACAAATTTTAGTCTAAAACATATGTACAAATTAAACTGTAACGTCCAAGTAAAATGCCATTAAACATTAGAGCCACACTAGTAATAGAATGGGCTATGAACTAAGGCACCATCTTGTTTCAAGCATTAAAAAGGTCCAATGCAAGGCAATGATTTCTTACAATGACATCAAATAAATTTCAATGGAAGAACAAACAAAGCAGTTAAATATTTGGGAGTGTGGCAAATTTCAATCCAAGACTACTCAGATTAATTGCTGAATGAGTGACTTTTTACATTTGGCTAATGTTATTGTTATCCTGTTCATATGACTAAATTATATGATAATTGTAAACTGTAAATGTCCTAGCCAAATACCATTAGATCCACACTAGTAATTGAATGGGGTTTGAACTGTCCTTAACTCACCATCTTGTTTCAAACAACAAAAGGGTCCAAAGCAAGGCAATGATGTCTTTCAATGACGTCAAAAACAACTTAAAAGGAAGAACAAACAAAGCAGTTAAATATTTTAACAGATTGACAACTTTTATATGTCTTTTGGAATTAAAATATTGAATGTTGGTTCATTTATTGCTTTTCTCTATTGGACATTCATAACTTTATCTATATGTCCAGTAGGGGTCAGATTAGTTATGTTTTGCATTTCATTTAATTGACTTTCTTCTGTTCAAAAAGCAACACTAAAGAAAAGACAACATGCAAGCAATCAAACAACCCATCAGTGTGTAGTTTTGCCTATATTCATAGTTCATACATGTTGATAGTGCATGTTTCTACAAAATACTGTACATAAGAGCATGTTTTAGAGATAAAGCAAAAATATCTTGTGTACGTATCTGGGTATCATTTTTCATTTTAATGCTGTACCACAATGGAGGGAAAAATATGCTCTGTAAATTTTCTAAATGAAAAGAATGTGTATTTATTTCCATGAATGGGTTATCGGAGAGAATGTCATAATATATTCAAATACTACGATCCTCTCTGCATCTGAACTTTTAAGCAAGTGTCATCGAGTACTGTGTGAGTTCATGTAGGATGAAAATGTAGCCGCATGCTTGCTATCTAAATCCTTTTGTTTGACTTAATCATATTTTATTTATTATGTATTTATTTATTCATACAACTATTTATTTATTCAATTGAGACAATAAGTCTATGTTTGTCTTCTTGCCAAATATTGAATATAGCAGGGTGGCTCCAAGTTCAAGAATCACATTTTATTCCAAAGTGGAATTGGGTGATGATCAGCGCCAATTCTGAAATACATCACGTATACCTAACTTTGTAAAAGAAAAGAAAAAAAGAATGATTCTGGACTTACTTTTATAACAAGAAATCTACTTAGGAGGCTACAGAGACTTCCTGATATGATGCCACACACCTATACAATGTGGAAATAACTTGGAGTCCCCCACATTTTTGTTTTACCTTGTGTTTATTTAATGACCCAACACCCTTCGCAATTATGTATAGTTCACGTGTTTATTGAACAAATATACAGTATGTGTATGTGTATACAGATAGATGAATAAGATAAAAACTAAAGCCATAAGACTCAAGCACTAACTCTTTAGAGCTCTGATGTGTAACTAGAGTTATTGATTTGTCAAACAAACACTTCTCCATCTTCCTAGGCCAGTGTTTCTCTTTTACATTCCGTTCAGAACTCTGTACTCATCTAGATCCTAGAGGGCAAAATACAATCTAGCTACATGTGAGCACTGAGAGCAGTTGTGAGTTTAGTAGAGTGGATGTGATTTTGTTTTCTACTTTGAAATTGTTGAAGCTGTCTTTATTGTATAAATGTAGTAGCTGATTTTTTCCAGTGATGTAATTTGTATATGCCTTGTTTTGATAGTACGAATCATGGGCCATGAGTCTTCTTATCTCACAAGATTTTATTGAAAATACTAAAAGACGGCATCCGGACCGTTCATTGAAATATGGGTGTCAAGCTGGCCTGTTGGCTGAGTGTGATTCATTCAGGATCCTGAATGCAGTGGCTGGATCCTCTCCATAAGAACGATTTAGTCCCCAAACAACTAATCTCATTGTCAGAAACACCTGTCCAAATGCGCTGTGTGCAGTTGCCTGCGGACAAGGTTACCAAACAACCACGTTTTCATTCCCAGTAGCTTTACAGACATGACATGGTGATCAAAGATTTGGCAGAAATACGCGTCATAGTTAAGCACTAAAGCATTATCGTTTGATCAACAGATGCTGTATTTGTGGAAAACAGTAAAGTTATCGCATAACACCTGACACTTGGATGGAAACTATTAGTTCCAAGTTGACATTTACTCTAGTAGCAGCACTAGTGAAATAATAATCCTAGTGTTGTCTGATCACAATCATTATGTTTACAACAATTTTATAATTGTATCATTGATATTGCTTCTTTACTCAAACTGCAATCAATTAATTTAAACTGTGACCAAACCGATGATCGTGAAACATTAATCCAGTTGAAGATTTCCTTGTTTTCCCAAAAACACTGCCAGAACGACTCTCTATTTACAATTTCATGAAATCCTTGTCGGTAATCTGTTGGAATCTGTTTCAGAACCAAAATAACTCCACTCGTGTGGATGCAGATTAGCTGATAAATAAACTGTGATTAATGGTTCACATACAGCACATATTTATTAAAATGAATGGATTGTTTCAATGCGTTTTACACTGCCATGGTCATTGCAGCCACGGATGTGACAGTTAGGCCTATGGGGGGATGAGACAGACAACTGTGCGTGTGTGTGCGCTTGTGTGTGTGTGTGTGTGTGTGTGTGTGCGCGCGTGTGTGTGTGTGTGTGTGTGGGCGTACATGTATGTCTGTTATAGGAACAAAAAGCATAGACCCTTTATAAAGTTAGTGGTTGCAGTGCAAAAACACAGTATTACTGCAATTTACTATACCTAAAACATATTTATCTGCATGCCCAGAAAACATAAACCATTCCTAATTGTACATTTATGTGATGAAAATATAACAATTATAAGTTTAGAGTAGAGTTAAAAATTATTTATATTATAGGATAGCCTATTTTTTCATAGTCTAAGGCCTGAACTCAATCAGATTGCAGGTTTTTGGGCATTGCAGCATTTGAAGACAGTTTCCTATTGATTTGACATGCAGCGTTAACCATGAAAGAGATCTTTGCACGTGGAAATATTGCCTTTGAAATCCACGGTGCCTTTAACCTGCAATCAGATTGTCTACCTTATGCATAACTGCTTTACAAAACTAACTTTAGGCTATAAATCAGCAGGTGAAGGAACAATGAACGAGAGTATAATGATACACATGCTAGCCTACATATTACCGTTGTTTTACCAGGCTTCTTAAATTAAGTACTTTGTAAAAAGGGTCAATGGGATTTACAAAGGGAAACCCTCCAAGGTAGTCTGTCATACCAATTTAATGTGTTAGGGAGTGTCTCAGTGGGCCGTGGTCATTAACCACCTAACAGTGTGTTCTCCTGTCTCTGTGTAGCTTGCTTTGTGTTTCTTTGTACTGTAATATTCATGTCAGTGTTGTGTTTCTATTGTATTATATTTAGAATGCAAATCTGCATTAGGACCAATGGAAGAGACAATTATTGAACTTTCCACCATGAATTCAGTTTCTCTGTCTAACCATAGTACTGTACTGATGTGGAACTGGGCTCCCTTGGGTCTCCTTTGAATCCAGAATTACAAAGTCTGATTTTCTGAGGATCGTCAGCCTTCACGTTTACAACATGGATACATATATATACATATATATTTATACGTATATATATATATATATATATATTTATACGTATATATATATATATATATATATATATAAAATATACTGCCAAAACACAGACCAGAACCAACCAACACTCTTGAACTCTTCACTTCTCGTTGTCCATACTAAAATTGTATTTCAAATGACTTTTCCTTTTTTTTCTCATTTCTATTTTTCATCCGCTTTTTAAGCCTCAGAGGACCGTGAGATTGCGTCCTCGTGTGTTTCTGCGTGTCTTAGTGTTGTGGTGGTGTGTTCATGTCAGTACTTGTGCCTACTGTGGATCGCATGCTTTAGCCCTTGACTGGAAACAAACGTCGCTCAAGTACAACTCCCACTGCTCATAGGTGGATGAGCCTCCTTGTAAAGTAATCAAGGGAACCAAATAACTCAATACAGATTTATCATAAGTGTTACCAGCTCTGTACGAAAACGAATAGGAAATAAAGGCCTTTTAATTAGCTTGGACTTGTGTGGTCTATGCATCAGTCTTGGCTACATTCATTTCTTTACTATGAAACTGGAATTTAGGACACACATAAAGCAGCAAGCCGGTCCGTTGAGGAAAACATATTGCCAGTTGATAAAGGTTTTGGTAGAAGAAAGGCACTCCCATAATGACAGTAGTCACATATTTAATCATCTAGTATTTATTGAGCAAGTGATCGAACAGCATGTGTACAAGTAGCATTTGAGTTGACAATACATACTTACATTGATGGTAAAGTTGTTTCAACATAAAATACTATGACAGATACTTTTAATGGTCTTTTTGGAAAGGCACATGTATATACATATCAGAGGGGGCAGAAAGCCTAGTGGCCAGAGCACTGTGTAAACCACAGGTAAGGTTGAGTTACAATCCACTGGCGGACGAGGTGAAAAGGAGGTTGTGCCTTTGAGCAAGGCACTTAATTGCTTCCATAAGTTACTTTGAATGAAATCATCCGTTCAATTACTTACAGTCAATGTAAAGAAAGCCCTTGTGTGTTATCTCTTGTGCCATCTGCATTACAAATCATGTAATTAATTTTAAAAGATGATGTCTATCTCATAACAGGAGGCACTATTTGGACTGTAGTGGTTCTATTTCACTGAATGCTTTGGGAGGTTATCAATAATGCTTTATTTAAAATATAGTTATGTTTAAGTATAAAGTTAAAAAAAATTAAAATAAATAAATACATAAAATATATCTAACAAATATCCAAAAAACATAGTAGTCTACCATGCAGACCACACAAAATGTCTAAAAAACAGGACGTGTTTGATGAAAAGCTCAGAGAACATGGTCTGTGATGGAACTGTGGATTTTAATTGAATGACAAACTAAATATTATAAACATCTCATAGCACAAGATAGTGGAAACATGAATGCCATGTTTGGTTTTGTGTAAAAGTATCAGTGTCATGAAAGGTTATTGAAAGATATACAATATGAGCGACCTATTGTTTGAGAAAAAGCAAAAGAAAGATGTTTTTTGCAGTGCACAATTTAGCACAAAATAATGGAATACACTCATATGTAATGCATAAATATGTTGCTGTGAAATTAAGAGATTGCTGGTTCTGAACTTACTGGACTCCAGGTCAACACTCTCACACACTGTGTGCTCTTCTGCTCACTTATGACCTCCCAGGAATGGAATGGGTCTCATGAGTATGGATATCAAGGTTCTGGACAGGGGTCATTGGGAATTTGAATGTTCCTCACCATACAACTGAGAGCATTTACATGGCAGGTGTCAGGGAGAATCAGGATGGGCGCGGTCTGATGATAGTGAGAGGGAAGTACCCTGTGGCTCTGGACAAAGGGCATCCACCCTGTTATTTGGACAGCTTGCTGATGACACGGATCAGAGCCCCGTTCTCGTCCTTCAGTCTCTGGTTATCTGATTTGAGCTCTGTTAGGACCTACAGAAACAGATGACAGAGTCTAGCGTTAGATTGTCGTGGTAGCAAGCTAATTCTTTACAGGGGACAGTGCTGAAGCAAAATGTAATGTAAAAGAAAATATGTGAATTATAGTTGACACTGCCTGGTCTTTTGCCTACATGTCTTCTTATTTTACGGAAAATGACATTCGCAGGTAATGTAAGAATGAGGTGGAATACTGGATCATAATAAATGAGTGGACACTACAGTGTCTTCAGTACAGTCAATACATGCAAGTAGCAAAATATGAAAGCAATGAGAACATCCAAAAATAGTGCAGAAGGTAAGGACATTTTTTTTTCTTGTGTTTGGTTTATGTGCAAACTGTGAACTGAGAGAGAGGGTAGAGAGAGAAAGGAGGGGATGGAGAGAAAGGAGGGGAGGCAGAGAGGGAGGGGAGGGAGAGAAAGGAGGGGAGGCAGAGGGAGATGCAAGGCAGTCAGCTTCCTCTATTTAGGTCACCTCCCACAGCATGAGTAATGATTAAAAATAACCACAATCTTTGTGAGAATCTCCCCCATCCCCCACAGACAGTGCAGTGAACAATAAGGTTTTGTGCTTGCCTGGAAAACCATACCAACACAGACGATCTTGCACTCACCCCTTTACTTCTGCCTATTCCAGTTTAGCAGGTGAATAGCAGCACATCTATTATACAGTCTTTGACAATGCATACTAACAATGCCTTAATGAACAATCACTATTTGTCCTGTTCTGCTTTGGTCACCGACAGAGCTTGTACACACGTCTTTGGGCCTGTAGAAAAGGGTTTGGTGAGTCAATGGAATGCCAATGGCATTACACATTCCACTTTCACTCCAACATGATTGAGACAAACAACATGTCCAAACCCCTATCAGCAACTTTGCATATGACACTGTGGCAAAAAAAAAATCACTAGAAATATTTGTGAACTGTATTTTGCAGACACATTGTTGATTAAAATGTGTCTACATGCTGAGTTTGACGCTGGCAGCAGTAAATTAGCATCCAGGATGTTGGTGGTTGTGTTCAATATGATGGTTCAGTGAGTAGCCGGGCTGTAACGTAATAATAAATGCCACCCTGCAACTACTCTACGGGTTTCCACACAGCCTAGTAAAGCATTTTCACCCATGCAGCATGTAGCTAAAAATAGACTCAAAGGCAGCAGTCACAAGAGATTTTTTTTAGGGGGTTGCCCTTTACAAGCCTTATGGGAGAGTGGTTTAGAGTGAGGCGCGCAGCATGAGTGAGAAAGGCCTCACGGTGAAGGAGGGAGAGAGGGAGTAGGGTGGGACCTGCCTGAGAAGAGCGCCACAGAGGGAAGGGGAGGAGGTGCAGCAGAACCAGTTTGAGGATGGGTGAGAGGAGGGCAGAGGAGGCGTGGCTGACGGCTCAGGGAGGGGAGAGCAGGAAGGCGTAGTGACAGAAAGGTGGAGTTGTGGGAGACAGGGGGGTTAGAGGTCCTCAGTCTCAGGCAGGGATGCCGTCTGGGACAGTCGTGAGAGAACCCGTAGCATGGCCCTGTTCTCTACAACCAGGCGCTGGTTGCCGCTCCGCAGTGCCTGCAGCTGAGCCAGAGCAGGACAGGCCTAGAGTACACAGAGACAGAAAGACAGGGAGCAGGGCAGGCCAGGGCAAGGAGGTAGAGCTATAAACGCACACAAACTGGGGACCTCCTCAGGTACATACACACAAAAAGAAACCAAACGGGCAAAAGGGCTTGGCAAAAGACAAACATCACGGCAGGGGGCTGTCCTTGGGTTTGCTCTCTACAAAGCCTTTTAAAAGGCTGAGGGGTGGGAAGGTGCTCTATGATTGATATAGGGTATCTTTACTCTATACAAATCGTACGGGACGTATCAGATTATTTGGTTGTGTAAACCCGCGGGTATTGATAGCTCAAAACGCCACCTTCCGATGCTTTGTTAGCCACATTTTCAATAGTTTCGCAAATGTGATGACAATTATGTCTGAACGGTATCAGTTTCCTGCGCAGTTCGGAAGCATACCGCTTGGTTTTCTCATGATTTACGGCCACAATCCTGCGTAACAACATACATTCAAACACTATGGAAATGATTTTGCAAACTAAGACAGAATCTATTGTTTCATTCTCCCTCTTATAATGTCAACAAGACTATAGCTTGTCAGTAATACTGGACTACGGTGAGATGGGGCCAGGGACTTTTAATATAAGCTTTAATATAAGCTTTCGGCCTCAGTAAGAGAGCAAAATCTGAGAAATCATACAGGTCATAGAAAATGGAAATGATTCATTTCCTTGTGTGCCCTGGCAGGTCTTTGTGGTAAACCTCAATGCCGTTTAGCATGGTTTGATGCTGATCCTGGGAAAAGCCACAGACAGGCCAGGAGGCAGCACACATACAGGCAGATGAAAAATCAAGCCCTAAGTGGCTCAGAGTATGGCCTCAGGAAGAATTCAGCAAGAAATTGAAAAGGGAGGACAAGTCCCAGAAAGGAGAGGAAGGCTGTGTGAAGGGAAAAGCTGCAAGGAAAAGCCAAGTAAAGCCAAGTGAAGAGAAGGCCACAGGAAAAGAGAAAATAAATGAAGGGAGGAAGAGAGCTATCACCTAGAGGCAATTTGGATGAAACTGTTTGATGTCTGCATTAGCTTGGCCTGAAAACATTCATGGATATGATATGTCAAACACTTTCTTTATGCTTTTGCAATTGTTTTTTCTTAGCACGATGTTCTTACAAAGCAATATTGAGAAGTTTCTGTTTTAGTAGAGAAAGAGAGAGAAGAGGAAAAGGAAAGCGAGTTGAGGGGAGCGCATGGTGCCTGAAGGGGGAGATCGAGACAGAATGCATAATTATCCCTCATTATGTTTTAATGCCCTGGAAGTCTTTATATTTAATAAGAGCTGGCTGCACTAAGTCCTGCAAATACAGTCCAACATTTAGCTGGTTCTTGAGTTGCAGAAGCAGCCAAGCGTGTTGATAAATAGTAACATGAATTCTAACATTTCAGACAGCCAACGGTGCACAGAAGACGTAGAGGCATCCCACCTGTATATAGAGGAGCAGCATGTGTGTGTGATACTCGATGCATGTATCTCTATCCCAGCGGACAAAAACGGTAGGAATGACGTCCAAGCAATTTCTGAATTTCCTTTCAATGTCATTCCCAACCCAATTCCGTGACATACGTGTTCCGATTGCCTCGGTGTGGCGCCTCCGCAGCGGGCGTGCCAACGGACCTTCTCGAAGCGAACATGCCTCACAAGCCGATCCGATTCCTATCCGGTCGCTATCTCGACCCGGAAGCCTTAAGTGCTCCGAGGCTTGACCTCGCGGACGCCCGACCATAACACAAGCAGTCGCCAGGGCGTGATCCCGTCCGATTATCCTCCTGGCCCCAGGCAGGGCTGAAATGCTGCGACCAGGATGCCAACCCTTGATGCAGCTGTACTGCGAAGCAGGGCCTAAGAGAAAGCAACTGGTTGTATGGCTTGTTAGAGCCAGACTACTGGGATATGACTATACATGAATATACGTCTGACGTGTGGGCTGATCTCCTGATGTGTGCACATCTGTGTGTGTGTGTTTTGACGGCCAAGACACGTGTTCATGCTCAGGTCTAAAAGTGGTGAGGTGACAGGCAGGGGTCGAACTCTTGACGTCCGGATCAGACCACTCACCATCCCGGCCCCCCCTCCCCTGACCTGAGCCTGCCCCAGGGGAAGGGTTCAGGGCTGGTACCCACAGCGGAAGTTTCGCACTGGGGGAGTTCCCTGCTGAGGCAACATGGGGTCACAACATGGGGTCACAACAAGGGGTCACAACAAGGGGTCACAGCACTTTGTCTCTGTCATAACCTCTGCCTATTGATTGTAATGTTTCCGACTTGAATGAGTTTCAGGTACTGTTTTCCTCTTTCCTCCTGCTCTTTAAAACGCTAAAAATGCAAAATGAGTGCAGGAATCCCTAACAAAAAGCAGGATGGAGCCTGGTATTTAGCTGGATGTACTGTAGGACAATCAGCAGAAAGTGGGCTGTGGGATTGCAGAAGCGCTGTGAGCTTTGTTTCTCTCCATTCCTGAGTGATGAACCTAACATGGTATGCTAAGAAGAAATCTGGGTAATGAGACTGAGGTAATGAATTTTGTCCTTCTCCCTTAACCTCACTTGTTTTCCTATAAGAACCATTCAGGGCCTTTACTGATCTCCCTGTTGCCTCTTTCACTGTATAATTTACCTTAAGCTCTTCCTCCATGTCTGTTACCCTCTTTTCCAGAGCCTGTTTTTCCTGAGAAGAGGAGGGAGAATACTTCAGGTTAGATTCATAAAGTAAAGGTTTCTAGTTTTAAGTTGAGTTACTTTTCATTCCAGCACATAATGATAAGTCCATTGTTGAATGAATAAAGACCAACAAGCCTTATTTGCCTCATACAGACATGATATAGAAAATTGCTGAAGAAGACGGTGTTTGGGATTGAAAGGGAACTGGAAGGCAATTGAAAAAGAAGCCCTGAGGATTTTCTTTGAAAACGGTAATTACCTTTTTCTCTGACTCAAGTACATTGGATCTTTCCGATATTCTGTCCTGTTTCTGTAAGACAGAGGGACACTGTTATCAAAGGTGAGTAAAACAATGCATTTAGGTTGACCTAAATTCAGATAAAACAGAAGTTTATATACAGTTTACAAAACTTTGAACAGGATCCACCGGATCAATCTCAGTCTGCAGGTTGATACCAGGAAAAAGATGCTGCTAAAATGCAATGTTCATGTTGTCTAAACTAAACGGAACTTTACTAAGATGGTCCCCAAAGGGCTACGCAGGATAGACTCACTGCCATGCTCAGCACTGTGTTGGGGAAAGAGGGACTCCACTATATATCCAGTCAAACCCAATACTCTACCTGGGCAACTCTGTCGAGTTGGATGCGGATCTTGGCCAGCTCCTGTTTGCTGTCATCCAGCCGAGACTTCAGCTTGTCATTTTCTGCCAAAGCTTCTTCATACATCTGAAAGAGGTATGCCGTTCATGTCACTTGGAAATACCTCGTCATCTGATAAAATGAGGCCAACGCTAGGATGTGTCAGTCATGCCCCAGTTCTATCAACAAGAAGGGGGATTGCATAACTTTGTTCTCTTCCTGGCCCAACTCTCCTGGTTAGGACATGGCTGTGCTCTATGTAGAAAAACATGTACTGTACATAGGATTTTTTTTGTTTGGTTCTGGCATCTACAGTACCTTCTTGTAGTCCCTGGGGCTTGAGTCATCCTCCTGCTTGGACACTGATGCCAGTCTGGTCTCCCTGCGTGTGTAGGAGCTGGTTCTGCCCAGAGGTTCGGCCCTGCTCTCCCCGCTGCTGGAGTTCAACCTAGGAGGAAGGAGGTGACACAGCTCCCTGAGTGGGTGATTTTACAGTGTCCAGCAGCACAGCTGACATCACCACAGTGTTGGAAGTTGTGACGAACAAACACTGTTGAAACATTGGAATGCATTACTTTTTATAAAGCTAAATTACCAAAATGTTGGTCGGTTTTAGGTGAACGCAAATAAACGACTGTCTAAATATATACATACCTTGATGCCCTGTCATGCTGAAAATGAACAGAGGAAAACAATGTTAGCGATTTCTTATATGTGCCATATTGAGAAACTTCTCTCACCGTGCATTATTTCATTTAGCGTTCTGTCATGCGGTACAATAAGCTGATAAACAGCACGGTAGTTATATACCTGAACATGTGTAAGTATAAATCAAAGACTTCAGGCATAAAATATTGCACAGGCCTTCTAAAGTAATTAGCATGTGATATTTTACCCAGATGCTGCAGCATATTTTCCCCTGCTGACAGAGTTCACACAGGTCCTCTTTCTCCAGTAAGCCCAGCTAATGTTTTAATGAATGTTTGCCACACTGTCTCTGCAGCTCAGAGATGACATCATGTTGCTGAAAGGTCCCAGTTTACTGAGCGAGAGACTCCAAGCAACAAGCTCATGGTGCAGCAAGCTGCTGATGTCATACTGCCGGTGTCTCAAACAACACCGTACTGCCCATACAAGGGATCCACTTTTAACCAAAACTTCATGGGAATGTAGGGGATGAGGCAGAGTTTGGCTCATTCTTCAATTATTCGACATTATTGAGTATATGCAAATATACTTCAAATAGTCTCAGTTGGAACATACTTTCTGTCACAATTTAGATTGGTTTGAATGTACTAACTTAAATACTAATTCAATTCAAATACACGGGCATTCAAAAACTAAAAATATTAATAATGGCAAATTAAATGGTAATTCATAATTTTACTTCAGACAGTTTTGATGGATAAAATACGCTTTGAGTATTTGTGTCGTGAATTTAAGATAATTCTGTTCTACTTCGAATGTGTCATTGTTTTCCCCTCACTGGCTGCTACTGCTTCTCTTGGTATCCAGATGGTAACAATGAATTATTTCTACTTAAAAGGCAACTAAGTTTATATGGAATGAGAGAAAGGACCCACGTGCAACGAAATGCATTTTCCACCAGAAATGCAATTAACTTGGATTTTTACTTCTCTGACATTTACTGAACTTCCCAATAATTTTCTGATGTATTTCAATGCCTATAATCCATAAGCATAACATTTGTGTTTTTTAAAGGTGTGTACTGAGATTATAATTCAATGGTTCAGATAATTCAATTTGTTCCAAAGAGAAAGTTTAGATGACAGTGTTCTTGCGGTCTTATGTTAAAACAGTTGTTAGTCTAGTAGATGTTTCTTCAAAGAAAAAGCAGTGGTCAATAAGGTTTCACTTGTTTGGTTGCCAGAGGGAGAAAAAAAAGTTTGAGGAAGGCTGGACTTGATACTGCTTGTCTGCCTGGGTCTGCCCTGACATGTTAACTGGCCTGGGACGTTAGCTGCCATTCAAGTGGATACACTGTAGGGATATGAACCATTTTCCTTTTCTGAATAGTCTAGACTATACTTGCTCCAAAATCTTTATCTTCAGTTTCCATCTGATCTCTCTGTTCTAAGCAACATATGGTCGTGTTCTGTCAAAATCGACCAGCATATATGATAGCAAGACACCCATCCCCTTTGACCTGACAATCAGCTAAGAGCTGGGAAATGTTTGAGAACTATAGTAAGAGAGAGATAGTAAGAGAGAGATAGTGAAAGTTATTGATAGTGTGATATTCTTGTGATCTCTGCCCAGATGTCTTTTCCTCTTGCATTCTTTAAGATTAGGAACAGTTAGCTGGCCTGAGATAGAGAGACATTTAAAACTGAAAAAAGAAATAAGCTTATTCCCTCTTTTTTAAAACACTTTAAACTACACCCTGGTCTTTTATACAGTGTTGAGAAAGCTACTCTGAAAATGTAGTTTTCAGAGTAACTACAAAGCATCCCGTTACAACTGGAAGAAGTTACATTACATGTCAGTTTTTATATAGTTTAGACATTGCAATTTGTAAAAGTGTCACATCAGAATGTCTCTGGGAAAAAGTATACTATCTGAATCTGTCATAATCACTGAAATATACTGTATATTTTGGAACCATGACTGAAAGAAGTAATATTTTTACAACTGCAAGAACATGAAAACAAGGCCAAGTGATCAGGGCCAAGTGATCATTTTCTACAAACGCAGGCTAATTACAATGTAGACGATGACTGTTGGTACCTGAAGCACACATAAGATAAGTGCAAGGTTGGTTCAAGCTGATCAAATTAATCAAAGAGGAATTCAAATGTGTTTATTATTTAATGTTCATGCATGTGATAAAGCATCGTTGTTAGGTTTATTAAGATTTCTATTCCTCTATTGTCTGCACATGCTTCAGGCACTCGTCCAGATGTCCACATAAAACGTTGGATCAATGACAAAAACAGAATGAGACAATCACAATTAAATAACAAATACTTATTTTAGATTTCTTTGTCAAGACACCTAGTAACAATAAAAAAATACAACTGACATAAATAATAAATACAGTAGATATGCGTGTTCTTTCATTTTTGTTTGCAAGATCTGTTTTACAGATAAACTTTGTTGTGACTATCCAGGTTGAACCCAAGAGCAGGAGCACAATTGTCTGGTCTTTATTAACAGGCTGAAACACTATAACATCCACATGGATTTTAGAGAGGGAATAAATTCAGGCGCACCACGAAAGACGTTCCCCTCCTCTGTGAATGTTTATACAGCACTGCCAAAGCTGCCTGGCCTTATGTGGTCATGTGTTAGACTCCATGCAGCCCTGTCTGAATCCAGACCAGAGATCTCAGTGACCTCTGATGAAAAAGGGCCAAGGATGGAGAGGGACAGGATGGCCACTCTATCACTCGGTGGTCTCATGTCCTCAACAAACTGCATTCTCATTTGAGAATAACATTCATCCAGAAGATTCTCAGTTGTGTACAACTAGGACTTATATTACTAATGACCTGTCAGATAGCTGCTGGAATCATTTTAGGGTTTCTTGAAAGCGCAAATTCATACTGAACTAATAATAAAGGAACTCAAACTTTAAATAGCAAGTCTCCATCAAAATAAATTAAAACACGGTGAAATATGGCTTAATAATCACATAAAACACAGCACCAAACTAAATAGAATTGTCCTTTGTAAATTACCTCTGAGCTGGCTAGGGGATAGCTGCAGTAACTGAACCTGTACCACAAGATCTAGGTCATGCAGAAACATCAACTGTGACTTTCCCAAATGTCTTGAAATATGTTGCTCTATTAAAGTAAGCCAAGCTCCGATCAGGGGTACCTAATGTTCAGGATCATGAATGATTTAAATAATGTTCCTAATTCTTTTGGTTTAGAGCTAATCACACATTGCTGCCAAGTCAATTCATGTGTAATACATTCACACTAAATGCACTGAGATTTGGGTTGAAAACCACAATGTGCTCTGAGTTACCAGGAGGTATCCTGAGGATTAAACGTGAGGTACATGCTGACACTGGGCCCTGTCAAATTCTCTCTTTCCCAATTTTAAAAGCAACAGAATATAGATGTGTGTCGATTCCTGTGGAGATTCCTGGGGAGAATTCCACCACAGTAGAAATAATGGCTGAGCTTTAGATTGATGGAGCTTGCCGTGGCTGAATAGCATCGAGGGCTCTGCGTAAACACTGCCGCCATGTCCTACCGACCAACACACACCACACCGGGGGTCCGCTGCTGTACAACACACACACTCGGGAGTTGACTGGGCTGCTGTGGCGTCATACCTCATACACACCGTATACAAACAGTCCCGTTAGCAGCATTCCCTTGTACGCAACGGGCAAAACCATACACCATGATCCCCTCCTAGAGGCAATCTATGGTTTTTAATTAGCTCCCGGCTGGTCCCAAGCCTGATGCAGAGCCTGTGATAGTCAGACTTTGCTTGGTCCTACTGCTTTGCAAAGTATGTCATTTCTTTAAAGACCCCGTCAATTCTTCCCCCTCTCCTCCTCCCTTATCCCCTAAGCTGCATGCCTGGAGTAGCCCCAGGTTCACCTCACCAGAATGAACATAGGCTTTTATGGTTTTGTCTTCGCCTATGTTGCTTCCCCGGCAGTTAACTGTGAATATCATTTTTTTTTCACTCCCCCTCCTCTTTATATCTCAGTTCCTCTCTTGCCATTTCTGGACATAATTTTGAAAATAACCGATAACTGTAAACAACCAAATAACTTACTTGGAATAGTTTTCGTTGTCCAAGTACTGGAAGTGTGACATGAAGAATTGTCTTTTAGGAGGCAGAGAATTTGCTTGTTTACATTCATTGCTTAATATCTACAGCTGTGCGGCATACAACACAACATCTCCTTTTGTAGAAACATGTGGAGAGTTGAAAAAATGTCACACCAACATGCCGTTACTAATTTTAATTTTAAGTTTCTCGCTTTCAATTTTCTCCTTGGAAAAGGAAAATATGGGCTTAGTGTCTGTCCTGACCGAATGGAAACTACATGCCTCATTGTGAATGTACTATGGGAATAATTTTAAATAGTCTAATTGGAAAAGGAAAAGATTAACAAAGACCAACTGAATTCTTTATAATTCCTCTGATGTCATTGGATTATGATACTGTCAGTTCTGTGGTAGTGGGGGCAATGACACTGTCAGTTCTGTGGTAGTGGGGGCTATGATACTGTCAGTTCTGTGGTAGTGGGGGCTATGATACTGTCAGTTCTGTGGTCGTGGGGGCTATGATAGCTAAGCACCTGTCTACTTTGTTCCTCTTTAAAACGATCCCATTTAGTCTGAAAACCCATTTTATGGTAGATTTTCTTTTTGATAATTTAAATGAGCAGATTGTAATTAATAACAGGCAAAAAAAACTAATTCAAATCAATAAACAAGACACATTCATGTAAGACATGAACTCAAAACAACAGCAGGAAATCACAGATGGAACATTTCAATCCAAAACTATTTTCCAAGTGGCCAGGCACAGCCCAGAGGATCCTCCCTGCTCACTTGTCTTTCAGGGGTTGTGAGCTACTCAGGTGGTCTTGGGATGAGTATCTAAAGAACACGTCTAAACACATCCCATCTACAGAGACGGTTTTTCTCCTGTTTATGAACAACAAACTAATGAAGTCATATTGCAAACTTAGCTCCTAACACTCAAAAAATGTTGTTTTTGATGTGGTTTAGCGAAAACAGACACAACAGTATGGGATATGGTTTAAAGTCGGCAACGACATCAGCATTAAGATGGACATTTAAAAGCTACTAGTTTAAGTCACATAAACACTGGCACACTTGATTAGGGATAATAAGTAATACACTGAACCAAGTAGCGAATTCATAGATCAAAAGAACAGAATGGGTTTTAAAGCGTAGTCTACTTAAACTACCACTAAGGATCTGACAGACAGCAAAACGTTAGCATCTTACTCTGAAGTTCTTGGCTGTGGGAGAGGGAGAGGAGGGTGGTGATGAGTCTGAAAGAGACTTCCTAGTCCTGGACAGCTCCTTGGTTCGCGGGTATATAGACGACATCTCCTCACTCTACCCAGGACACAAAAACAGGTCTGATCAAGTCTCTACAGTACCATCCTCCAACAGAGGCTCTTCAATGCAGAACAGACAACAGCTGCACAGATCCAAAGATCACTCTTACGGTACAACTGCGCAGACAACCATGACTGTTGTTGCTGCTGCGCTCACCAGGGATTCAGAACAACAGGTGCGTGTGTGTGGAGTTCTGTTCCACAGTCCACAGGGCTGGATAGAGAAGCTGCTAACTCTGGAATGATCGCTGCTGATATGAGCTTTCTTTTCCTCTTCCTCAAAGTGAAGACAGCAGCAATGTGATCATTAGACAAGAATGAAAACAATAGATGTTACTCCGGCAAACAAGGGCATCTCTGTCTCTCAAAAAGTGACGCGATTTGTGTAAGGCTTTTTAAACTCCACAGCTTCAGAACCTAAAACTTATTTTGCACCCGAGTCAACAAAACGCTCTAAGCACTCACACCCAAAGATTAACAGGACTACAGTGAAAAGTTACTTCCAGATGAGTTTGTTCCATGTTTCCCTAAATATCCTTTCCCTCGCTCTGATTCTTCTTTCCTCGTTCTCTATCCTAGCTTCTTTCAATCCTCTCTCTCTCCCTCCTCATCTCAGCTCACGCTCTCAACCCCTCACCCCCCCAGCTCTGGCAGTATTCTCGGGCGGACTGCCAAATGCTCTGCTGTGTACAGGTTCTGGGCTAAAGCTGTCCACTGATGTGGATGTGGATTAGAAGAGGGGGGAGTAGATGGACAAAAGCAGAGGGCTGAGTTGGAGGTCCTGGAGGGTCAACTTAACCACTCGGGACGAGTGAAGATCAGCAGTGACCGGTCAAATAACCATGTCCTTCCATGATGCTCTGAGGGAGAAGTGATATTAACATTTGGATGTAGGGGCACAACCTGTTTGACGCAACTTGCCATGGCACTGTAAAAACGATGACAATGAGCCAAGCTCGCAGGCTAATTCTAACGCAGCACTTCATCACACAGCGGTGTGGATTTCTTCTGGCGCTGACGATTACCTCACCAAGCCTCGTCAAACAAAGACTCAATCTGTGGCAAATGCATGGGGTTCTATTAATTGCTGCTATGTTTCTTTGTCCATCTTACACAACCCACCCCACCCAGTGAACGAGACAGAGAGTGAATGAGAGAGAATGAATGCTGGCCTGACGGTCTGGTGTTGAGCCCGGGCCTGGCACTCCCTTTCCAAGCTCTGAGTCATATCGAGGACAGAGGTCTGTCTCTCCTGTTCCTTCGTTTTTTAACGAGTGCACTCAGTGACTGTTGCACTACGGTAATGACGCCATTTAACTGCAGTATTAAAAAAAAAGTCATCAGCAAAGTAAAATCCATGTCCATTCTCCATTTGAAGTCTCAACTCTGACCTACAGTATTTCATATGCACATTGACCTTACACTTCGTGCTTTTACGGATTAAATGCTTTCTGTGCAGAAAGAAAAATGTCCTTCCACTGTAAGTTGTGGTTTGTGTCATGTCATAATAATTATAAATGATGAATGTGCATAACGGCCCCGAAAAGGTTCATAATAGAAATTCTGATATGAGATTCTAATCTGTCTGTACGCATTGTTCCAGTTCACATTCACCAAGCTTCACTGACCATCTGTGCATGTCGGCAGAAGGAAGAGTTTCTACTAGCTTGTCAGGAAGTCCAATGACTTCCCTGTGGCATTGAACTGCAGTGGCCCTAGCTGTTGATAGACCTTCTGAGAACAATAAAAAGAGTGGATTTCAGCTGGAGTTTCCCACACTAGAGCATAGACCAACTCTCTCCTTTATGACTTTCCATATGGAACATTCTGATACAACCATTGGCTGGGGTCTCCCATGCTCAGTCTCAGAATAACTTGGGTCTCTACACTCTTACTTTGAAGTAAAGTATTTTGATGTACTCCGGTAACGGTCATCCATGTATTGCTATATGCTACACAGGCAAATGCAAAATAAATTGTGGCTGTTAAACTGGTGTCAGTGTTCCTGGCAGGGACAGGTCCCGGGTGCGTGGAAATTCTGCCAGTCTCACAAAGCCCGAAACTCGAACATTCAAGCAGAGACAAAAACAAACATAAATACGCTGACACACGTAATAACTGATAAACATTCAGACATACAGACTCTCTTCCCATCTGTTTTCTTTCATTCCTTGTTGATCTTCGCATCTTCACGGGGGATTAACTATGCCATTGTCTAAGTCACAGCTGAGTGATTATGAATTCTGAGATCACAGATACTCTGGGGCTGTAATAACCTGGTGTTCTAATGCTACCCTCAGACATCCTAAAACAACAAGCTCACTGCAGCAGCAGAACTCCAGAATCCCTGTGGATTACATATCTGGACTCCTTGTCATGATGGGCTATCCAGATCTATCTCTACTTACACTCACAGTGGATCTTTAGCTCTCAAAGCTGCAATTATCAGTTCTGTGAGGAAAGGGGACTTTCAATGTGTGGTAATTACGCCTTGAAGCAAAGTACTTCTCGTTTTTTCACTTCTACTTTTTCACTTCTTTCTCTAGCTCTTACTCTCAGCTTCCCTATTAATGATCCCCTTTTAGAGCAGTAACTCCTGATAAAATCTCCTGCACCGTACAAAAATATAATCAACTCATTGCAGCCCTACCGCAACAATGGAAGAGGCAGTGATAAAGAAAATAAAAAGGATTGAATTAGTCTCATTGCCACCTATAAAAAAAAACGTTTAACTTGGAGTCAAAAGGTTTGTCGGCTAAGCCTGGTTAAATTAATTGGCGAACAGGTGTTTGATGTGCCAGCACCATGGCATTGGCTCTGTGATCCGATATAGGAAATAACACTTGACCCATCCATACACACATTTCAATTTAAGACATTGTATGGAATACATGCAACAAAGATATGCTCAGCTATTGGGGCAATACACAGTCCACACAGTGCAGAATCTCCCACAAAGAAACAGTCTTTGGATCATCTCATCTGGCACTGTCTATCAATGACTAATTTCTGGAGTCCAGAAATGGCTGCCATAACAAAATATCAGAGTGTAGTATGTCATTTGGCAAGCAGGACTATAAATAGGTGACATTGTGATCTTGGGCAGTACCAAGAGATATGATGACCACCCGGTGTACAAACATTTTCATTAGCATTGTTTAATTAACAGGCAAAAATAGAAATATAGAAATGCACAGCCACTTGGTTGATACATTGTAAGATCCCCATGTGGGAACACTACACAACCAAGTAGCAGTAACTACAACTTCATTAATTCTGTAGCTACCTGCAAATTCTACCAGAGAAAAAACTAATATACAACCGCAAGCACTTTGCCACAAAGGCAACTGTGGGTTGCGGTTTTTAGTAACTTGAACATTTATAGAGAGAAAGGGTTAGTCTTTTTACACTGTACTGTATATGCATCCCAGGTCATCATTGGTATTGGGCACAGGTTCAAAGTTGAATCTCTTTCAGATGAACCCATTCTGGCTGGGTAAGGGGAGATCGCTCATCACAGTCAGATGAAGACCCTAACCAACAACTGGGATTCTCCCCGGCAGGCAGCTGGGCCATCACAAACACGTGAGCTCGGAAAGCTGTAAATAATCCTTTCAAACTACAGCAAACAGAGCAAACCACAGTCAAAAATGTCCACATTCTTCTCTGGTACCACCCTTCACTGCCCCTAAATTCCCCGTCACTATCTATTTCGAGGTATCTCCATTTCACTGTAAGCCCATTAAGAACAATGAACACAAAGTCACCCTCACAGTCTCTATGTGAGCTTTTACTGAAGCTGAACCCAATTGTTTTTTAGAAGACTCTCCAACCTCATTCAGACACTTCGCCCTTAGAGTTGCATGCACAACAGGCTGCAGGGAGACAGTCTGTACTGATGCCTAACCTACAGTGATGTCACAGACAGAGAGGGAGCAACGAAGATGGATGGAGTGAGCAAAAAAGACTGAGCTAAATAGGGACATGAGAGTGAGAATGATCCTGGTTGTAGAATGTTGCTAATTTTCACTGTAAAATACCTATAATCATTGCGGGCAACATTCCTCTGCAGGTTCGCCCTTGACCATTGCCAATATATTAGGACCCAGGCGTTTCTCAGAGAGCTCATGGCAGGGCTGTGCCATCACATTGGGACAGAATCCAGAGCAGACAGATGCACCTCTTCCTTTTTCCATCTCCGACCACCACATGCTCTGAGGCAACTAGACATTCCATACCATATACGGCAAACTGGAGAGGTCCAGCGTCTTAGCGTTGAATTATATTCAGTAGAGCTAGTTTTATTTATTTAGTACTCTGTAAGCCAAAAACATAAACCTTTATATAACGTGCAGCTTTTAGAACTAAAAGCTGATTTGTCATAATTTGATTCTGATATCATTTCGCTTTACAAGTTCAGTCGGAAATATACTGTGCATTTACATATTCATGTGGTATTAATGCCTGCCATTTAGGTACACACAACCGCAAATCCTTCTTAGTTTTCCTTTTCTATAAACCGTGCAGACAGCATTAGCATTACTGTCATTAAAACAATGGGGAGGACAAGGGCAATGGCACGAAGCTTCAAATAGTCTTCTAAATCATGTCAAACCAAATGGTACAGCAACCAAATATAAGAAGATGAATATAACCAATTTTGTTGATTTGCCCTAGCATAAGTATCATCTTCATTTGCACATTAAAATCTACTTACAATTTTACTTGTAACACTGATAATGGTGATAGACAATGTGTAGGGACAGAATACACTAAATCTATGGAAACTTGACACTATAGCAAATCAAAAACAGCAAAACCTAATGTGAATCAAGTATATTTATACGGGTAGAGGTTGAAACACGCTTGAAATATTCATGAACGTTTAGCTAGCTTGCGGTTGCTAGCAAATTTGACCAGGAGATAAACTTTTATTTTATACCTGAAATACATAGTGTTTCTTGGAGGGGATATTTGTAGAAGGTTTACCTATTAACATGAATCTTGCTCATCTCCTTGATTCTAGATATTTATGGGAACTGTCAATCTGTAAACATTTACATGTAAATTCTTGACGCTCACATGGTCATTACTCATTGCATTTAAATGTCAGCTTTACATGTTTATATGTTTTGTTTATTCTGTCCCTATACAGATATGCTCATAAGTTTTCATTCCCTGGCAGATATTTTGAAATGTTGGCATTGATTTGAAAATATGACTGATCAGGCAATTGTTTTTATTTTATTTAATGACAGCGATCATATGAAACCATTAATTGTCAGATAGTTTTTTTGCTCCTTTTCAAATCATAATGATAACAGGAACCACCCATATGGCCCGGATCAAAGTTTACATACCCTTGAATGTTTGGCCTTGTTACAAACACACGAGGTGACACACAAAGGTTAAAATGGCAATTAAAGTTTCCTACACCAGTGGGTTTTTAAATTGCAGTTAGTGTCTGTGTTTTAATACAGTAGTGAATGAGTTTGTTAGCTCTCATGTGGATGCACTGAGCAGGCTAGATACTGAACCATGGGGAGCAGAAAAGGACTGTCAACAGTCCTGTGTAACAAGGAAATGGAACTTTATAAAGATGGAAAAGAATATAAAAAGATATCCAAATATCCCTTGTCAGTACTGTTCAATCTCATTAAGAAGTGGAATATTTGGGGACATCTTGATAGTTAGACCAAGAAAGACTTCAGCCAAAACTGTTCGGTATACAAAGAAAAAACTGCAGGTATCCACAGGAGAAATACAGACTGCTCTGGAAAAAGACAATGTGGTTGTTTCAAGGAGCAGATATTGACGATACTTGAACAAAAATGAGCTGCATGGTCGAGCTGCCAGAAAGAAGCCTTTACTGCACCAATGCCACAAAAAACCCAGTTACAATATGCCCGACAACACCTTGACACGCCTCACAGCTTCTGACACACTGGAATTTGGAGTGACCAAAATAGAGATTTATGTTCACAACCATAAGCGTTATGTTTGGAGAGGGGTCAACAAGGCCTATAGTGAACAGAATACCATCCCCAGGTGAAGCATGGAGGTGGCTCACTGATGTTTTGGGGGTGTGTGAGCTCTAAATGCATGGAGAATCTTGTGAAAATTAATGGCAAGATGAATACAGCATGTTCAGAAAAATACTGGCAGACAATTTGCATTCTTCTGCATGAAAGCTGCGCATGGAACACTCTTGGACTTTCCAGCACGACAATGACCCTAAGCACAAGGCCAAGTTGACCCTCCAGTGGTTACAGAAGAAAGGGGTGAATGTTCTGAAGTGGCCTTCACAGTCTCCTGACCTTAATATCAGCGAGCCACTCTGGGTAGATGTCAAATGTGCGGTGCTTGCAAGACGACCAAAGACTTTGCATGACCTGGAGGCATTCTGCCAAGACAAATGGGCAGCTGTAACACCTGTATGAATTCGGGGACTCACAGACAACTAAGACTGCACACTGTCATTGATGCTAAAGGGGGCAAAACACAGTATTAAGAACTAAGGGTATGCAGAACAGGGGTCAGTTAATTTTTTCATTGATGCCATGTTTTGTTTTATGATTGTGCCATTCTGTTATGAGCTACAGTTGAATGTGAATCCCATAAGAAATAAAATATATGTGTTTGCCTGGTCACTTTTCTAAAAATGTTTTAGATACATTACCAGTTCTCCAGGGGTATGCAAACCTTTGCATATATGGTTCTTATACCATGGTTCCATCATATGTTTTTAACAATTGCAGACTTTTTTAACCACTGGCACACAGAATATGCATATAAAACAATATTTTGGATGTGTAGGAGTTAGCATATACTGAAAGAAATTAACTGTTGGATGTTCTTAAAATAAAGCAAATTATACTCACAAGATATAATTGAGTACAATAACAAAGAAAAAGAAGAATTGACAAATCAAAATTGTAATAGTCATTTGAATATACCAATTAAAAAATAAATGCTAACAAAAAAACATACAATAAAATTTGGCAGACTAAACTTACATATTTCATAAGAAAATATATTATTCAAAACCCCATAATTTTGTCCAGATTTCATTACTTACTTCTACCAATCTGCCTTCATGATAAACATTTCAGTCCAGCTTATCAGGCATGCTTACCATCCTGCAGTTGGGGTTGAACTGCAGAGAAGCCAAGATTAAATAATGGTCCTATTTACTAAATTACTATAGGCAGAATTTTCTTTGGGTTTAAAATCACACCCAATTAATATTTCAAACGTCCATACTGATGCATAATTTCAATCATGTATTTTATTATTTGTAGAGCAAGTTGAGCAATTAAAAGAATGAAACTAAGAGTTGACGCTCTTAAACGAATACAGCAGACAGAATCATACTTGAAATAACATTTTGGCACCACCTAGTGGTAGAATAGAATGTCACAAAAATATGTCAGTTGTCTCATAGGAGCTTTCTCCAACAATTGAATTTCTTTTTACATCATATATTTGACCTTAATTCCCTTCCATGTACATACCTGTAAAACCTGGGAGGCTTTATCTGCATCTTGATCGCAGAACCACACTTTTTTCTCTCTTGTGGCAAGGACACATTTGGAGGGATCTTCAGTAGAGTCATGTTTTTGTTCATCTTCCCCTTTAACAACTATAGTATTCAAATTAAAAACAGTAAGGTACCACAATTACTGAATAGTTGCTGAACTTTCCCGATGTCACAAACAGAAATCTAATGTCTGTGGGCATTCATTCTGAAGACATGTCAAGATGTTCAAGCAGTACAGCAAATCCCATGACAGTAACATCCTGGCACGGTAACACTTCAGGACACTGTGTGTCTGCTGACCTCTGGAGGACATGCAGTTGGCCAGGCTGGAGGAGGTGTAAGGGGGGATGTGGTAATGCCGAGGGCCAGGAGGAGGTTTGGTGAAGTCTGCTGTAGAATCTGAAGCCTGGGTCTTCAGCTTCAGCTTCAGTCCCTGGTTTCCAATCTTACAAACACAGAAACAGCACTTCCATGTCTAGGCTTGTTCAGATATATCTACCGTACAAGAACGACCTGAACGGTCTAACTTGTAGATCATGTACGGTAAGGTTGAACACTGACAAATATCCGATTGTGACAATAACATGCTGAGATGAATGGTTCTGGTTTTCCTACCTTGTCCATCTCCCTGCTATGTGTATAACTGGGGTTCTCCGCCTCCAAACACTGAGCCAGGTTGGACCGGGCCTCTCCTATCCCTTTCAGACAGGACGGGTCAGACATCCTGCTGCAACCATCCTCTGTCTGACGGTCTGGTCCTTGTGGAGACGAGCTGTAGTTCCTCTGGGCCTCCTTCAGTTCAGCTAGGGTGACACCCTAATAGCAACAACGCACAACAGTCCGAACAGGCAAATAAAATCAAGCGAATAAAGAATAATATTTATCCCTGACGAATGTCAAGTCACCCAGCTTGATTTGACGTGTGTTTGGGATCCTGGCTCTTGAGCTGTGGTGATTAGTACCTGTGTGGATCTGCGTGTTTGTCTAATGTGGCGAGATCTGGCCTTCCTCTGAGACTCTGCTTCTTCATCTCTCACTGGGATTAGATACGATCTGCATGGATTGGAAACAGAACGGTAACATGCTGCAGGACATTCGGTAGCAGTCATGCCCTTTAAATAGCTTCAGTGAACTCTGGCCACACTCTGATCACGTAGTACTGAAGCACAGCACACAGTGACAACAGATCGGGGTAAGGTAACATTAGGTTCACTCTGTCAACGCTGCCTTTCAAGAGGGTGACAGTGTGGACAAACACAACGTCTTCATGGGAAGTGATCATTTATGGTACATCGATACAGATATCCACTGCTGATTACTTCATTTGTTCTCATTATGCTGAAGCAGTTCTTTGTATCATCGCCTAACATCCTACACAACTCACAAAACGACGACTGACAATACGAGGCAAACAATTATACTTTCAATATAATCCAAAGGCCTGAATCATCCCCTATATTTAAACATCAGTACAGTTTTCACAGCTCTAAAAAGTGACACCTCTTATTCTTTTAATGAAAAATTCAATATTACACTTTGTTTCCTTCAACCTATTCAAATAGAGAGATCAAATATTTAATATGACACATCCATGTTCAAACAAATACCTGGGTATTGGGTCTGTGTTTCGGTGAATCATTTTTGGTCATCTGTGAGAGTGAATATCATTCCAGTTCATTGTTGTTCCATTTGCAGGTGTTTGGCCTGTGTTGAAGGGGCATCAGAGATGTCCAGACACATACATGCGTGATACGAAGCTACAGCCATCCCACTTAGGGCTTGACAGCCTGTCAAAAATGGTGCTCAAAGGTTTTGCATTAAACTAGATCATGAAGATTTACATCAAACTAAACTGTTCAGTATGGGCTGTTCAGCAGGGGCTGTTCAGTGGGGGCTGATCAGTGGGGGCTGATCAGTGGGGGCTGATCAGTGGGGGCTGTTCATTGGGGGCTGTTCATTGGGGGCTGTTCAGTGGGGGCTGATCAGTAGTTCAGTAGGGGCTGTTCAGTAAGGGCTGATCAGTGGGGGCTGTTCAGTGGGGGCTCTTCAGTAGGGGCTGTTCAGTAGGGGCTGTTCAGTAGGGGTTTTACTGTTCTGGCTTCTTGTGAATTTGACAGCGCTAAAACAGTTCTACCTACAACATATTTAAAACAACCGCTACGCAGATGTCAGCAAATGCAGATCAGATTTAATTTGGCCTTATGTGAGAGATATGAAAGAAACAGTTTCCATTATTAGTTAGTTAAAGGCCATAATACATAAAAGATATGGAGATTCATAATCCACAGAAAATGTATTTCACTGTTTGCAACCCAGATATTTGTACAGGCAATTCCAATGTGAAAAATCTACTTTGAGTAATACAGAAGTGTATTTACACATTATATATTTGCTCATATCTATTTGGGTACTTCATTTCGCTAAACCAAAGGGAGAAAATGTATTGGGTGTGAAATAGTTTGCATGAAAATGTTTTGCTTATTATCAAACATAACGAGAAATGTTCTCTTATATGTACTGAGAAAAACATTATCAACCCAAACCCAATTTTTAAACGTTTTCTTCAAAGAGTATCCAAAGAATAATTCCTTTCATGACAGCGTTTCATACCTCTGCGAGTGGAACCTGACAGCAGCCATTCAATGACCTCTAAGTGACAGCCACGCTAGCGGCCACTGGGTTCCATAGAAGAGTCGAGTAAGCAGCATTCAGGCCAATGGCTCATGTCGGTCTCACACGCACCGGCTGCCGGCTGCACTCCCCTTTAATGCATTGAGTATCGATCAAGCCGTGTGGCGGACGCACCCTCCATCCTGAGGCAAAGCCTAAGTCGACAGACTGTCAGGACCTCATTCTACTGCATTATTTAACACTGACTAAAATGCTGTTTGGCTACATTTGCAGCAAGTGTGATACTAGTTAAATCAATTATTTTAACAGATTTTTACAGGATCGCAGCTTGAAATATTAGAACCAACTGTCCGAAAACAAGATAGCTGTGCTCATGTTGCAACGTAAAAGAAAATATTGATTCAAGCATTTCTTATGTCGATTTAGCAGATATAATTGACTAATGAACTAGACATATGTAGCATGTATTTGTGGGATTTGCAATTGAAAAGTGTAGTGATTTAAACATTTCTCCTCAATGCTCCTGGCCCAAACAAATAGCTATAATGGGGCACATGGAAAATAATTGATTTTGTATCCGAAAACTGTATCCCTGTATCCAGAAAACACACACAAAACCCAGTCTAGGTATCTGTTAACACAGTCCAGGGGCACCACCATCCCCTCAGCACAACATAGGAAAGAGTACACCTTACAATACTTTGAAATCCCAAAATGCCAGTGAGGCCAGTCCACATAGCCTCTGGGATCAAAGTAGCATACGTTTGGAATATGTTGAATATGTTGCCTCGAAAAACACTGGGACGTCATGCAGATAAGAGGATAGAATTGGGATTGGGGTCAGCATAAGTTTCATACCTTGGTAGGCAGGCTTGCATGGTCCCAGGCTAGATGAATATCTGAGGCCGGTAGAGAGAGCACACAGTGGGAGGTGAGATACGATCCTTAAAGAGAAAGTGATTGGAAGCGAGAGGAGCGATAAAGTGGGGAGCAGAGGGGAGATGGGGAGAGGTAGGAAGAGAGAGAGAACGTCTCCTCCCCATCAGCTGGGCAAGACGAGGCACGAGTGCGTTCAACACACTCATTGGTGGACTGTCGAGCTCTCTGAGCCAATAGTGTCTCCAACAGTCTGATGCAAGCACTGCAGTTTACACAGAAAGTATGTTCCAGGTCTGCTGCAGATGCCCCAACATTTATCTAATTTAGGGTGGAGAGGATTTATAGATCAGCGGTTCTGTGCAAAGATTGTTGTAGAAGAAGCCTCTAAAACATACTGAAAACATTCACAATAAGCAGGAGAAACTATTCTTGTTTTAAACACTCTTTTGATTAGGACAGATGTAATAAAACGGGTTTGAAATACATTAAGGTATTAAGGTTTGAAATACATCAATATCATCAGGCAGTAACTTCTATTTTATCTTTTGTTAAGAAAATAACATCATCATGGATGTTCTTACTCTCCACTCTATTCAAAGGGGTTTTGACAGAAACAGCCACACTTGAGACTTATCTGTCAGGAAATAAGTCGTAATATTTTGTAGTTTTAATCATGGGAGGTACGAGGTACAAAATACTAAGTATTATAAATTTGGTGGACCCATGTTTGGGAAACACTACTAATACAATGCACATGTTTAAAAACAGCATGTTCATCTTGTGGGTCCTTATTACCAAGGAAAGATGTATTTGGGCATCAGTTATTTCTGTAACTAAAGTTATTTCCAAGTACAGTAGCTCACAAACTCTACCTAACAGATATAATAATAGCAAACTACAGAGCAGGTCCCAGACCAAGCAAGCCCCAGAGGAAGGATACCATATACGTTCTGATGTAGCATGAATTGGGACCACCATTCACAGAAGTAAAACATTAGAATATAAAAAGGGCAACACATTAGTTTGACCTTGGGGAAAGTGACTCACAGGCACCACGGACTAAAGATTCGAGAATTAAGTGTTACTTTCATCACATTTTTACTTCCAGTCAAACATATTCCATGGAGGCTCTCTGGAGGCTCTAGAGTCTGCATGGTTATGGTTTCTCTATTCAATGTGCGTCCAAATGTGACACTGAAAACCAACGGAGGAGAGTTCCTAAACAATCAGTTTACAAAATAAATTAATCAAAAACAAGTGATGAGGGAAAATATGCAGACACATGGCCCTCAATGGAATGGGTTTTACACTGACTGTACAGGGACAGACATTTTTAAAGGCAAAATATTAAGCAATAAATTTGTATTTCCAGAAACTGTAAAATGGCAATACTGTATAATAGACATTCACTTCAGTTTACAAGAAATTAAATTACTGTATATAAATCACAGAAAAAAAAACCAGAGACTGAATTCAGAGTAAAAAACTACAGAGGAACCAGGATTTATTTTATAAAGTACATCATAGAGTTCTAAGATGAGCAGTACAGTATGTTGTGACAGACTAAATAAGCAACCACACAGTAACAGGGCACTTAGTGTAAAGTCAAAATAAGTCAGTAAAAAAGAAAGAAATACTACACTCTAAATAACCATTAGTGAAACTGCCAGAAAATATACATTTCACAGATATCACCGTTGCCACCTCTATTGCTTTAGTAGGCTCTTTTGCCTGTGTAAACATTTAGGATACAGTAACTTACATTTAGTAACTTTAGTTCCATATCCCTTATCCCCCCCACAAAAACTGTTTTTAGACAATGACATTTTCATGTCAACAAGACAGGCACATTGTATGGCTTAGTTAAACTGTGAGAGTGAATACATTTTTGTATTTGCCTTTTCGTTTTCTCCCTATCACAATGAAGTCAACCTGTCAGAACTGAACCATCCCAAAAACTTTGAAGGTGTACGAAAGATGGCCAAGTTGGTAACATTGGTTAAGGCTTCTTGGAGTATTGGCAGGTGAAACCCGAACATGAGTAACGATCACATGACCAGTTCTCCCTCTCGTACACACACTTGAGGTAACAACACATACTTCAGAGAGCTTGCTGAATTCTACTGACCAGCCGTTTTACTTGGAGAGAGATATTCAATGCACCTTTCATTGCACGTCATCCTTGGTAATGCCTTGGCATCTGTCATGACACTTCCTGAAGGTGTCCATTACCCCCTGTGACTTTGGTGTTTGTAGAACACTGCACTTGCTGCTTACATTCACACTGTAAAATAGAATAAAAAGTTGGTTATTTCAGGGATCAAAATACCATGCCGATGCTCTTTACTCAAGGCCCTGGATCTGATCACGCAGATCCAAACCATTTCATATGCCGGTGCCCCCAATGACGATTAATGAACACGCCTCTACGGACCAGAAGATAATACACACCTTTATGTGCAACTGTCATACTGTCTTAAGGAAGAAGGCAGTTCCACTTTACAGGTTAGATTTACTGCGCAATAAAACTTTAATTAGTAACAATGTTTTGGCATTTTAGTGTTCCTCACTTGAAACAATCCTTGCTGTTTTGGAGTCAGGCCAAAAGACTGTCACATATAACCCATGAAATATATCAAGTGGTTAATCTGTGGTTTGAAATGCATTTTGAGACTTACATTCCTCCTCTGAAAATGTCACATCTTTGGGTTGTTGTTCTTTGTCCACAGACTGGTCATCTTCTCGCTCCTCCTCTGCCTCATCCACCTCTGGTGCCGCCTCATCCACCTCTGGTGCCGCCTCATCCACCTCTGGTGCCGCCTCATCCACCTCTGGTGCCGCCTCATCCAAGTCCTCCTGATCTTTCTCCATTTCCTTCTCTGTGACAGGAGAGTCCTCCTGTTCAACAGGCTTCCCATCTGAGTGATGTGCCCATCTACGTGATGCCTCAGATTTTAACACGTTATCTTCTGCAGCAGCCGGCTCCTCTTCAACAGCTTCTGCAGCAGTTTCTTCCAATGCCACAGTTGCCTGCTGCTCTGCAGGAGATTTCTCCTCTAAGTCATTAGCAATAGAAGCCTGCTCCTCTTCTCTAAGAGCTTCCTCGTCTACCTTCTCAGTTGCAGGATCAATCTCAGCCTCCTTCTCCTCAGCAGCAGGAGCGGCCTCGTCGCCGTCGTCGTCCTCCTCCTCCTCCTCAGCAGGAGCTGCCTCGTCGTCGTCCTCCTCCTCCTCCTCCTCAGCAGGAGCTGCCTCGTCGTCGTCCTCCTCCTCCTCCTCAGCAGGAGCTGCCTCGTCATCCTCCTCCTCCTCCTCCTCAGCAGGAGCGGCCTCGTCGTCCTCCTCCTCTGCAGCAGCAGGAGCGGCCTCGTCGTCCTCCTCCTCCTCAGCAGCAGCAGGAGCGGCCTCGTCGTCGTCCTCCTCCTCCTCCTCAGCAGCAGCAGGAGCGGCCTCGTCGTCCTCCTCCTCCTCCTCCTCAGCAGCAGCAGCAGGAGCGGCCTCATCCTCCTCCTCCTCCTCCTCCTCAGCAGCAGCAGCAGCAGCAGGAGCGGCCTCGTCGTCCTCCTCAGAAGCAGCAGCAGGAGCGGCCTCGTCGTCCTCCTCAGCAGCAGGAGCGGCCTCGTCGTCCTCCTCAGCAGCAGGAGCGGCCTCGTCGTCCTCCTCAGCAGCAGGAGCGGCCTCGTCGTCCTCCTCAGCAGCAGGAGCGGCCTCGTCGTCCTCCTCAGCAGCAGGAGCGGCCTCGTCGTCCTCATCAGCAGCAGCAGCAGGAGCGGCCTCGTCGTCGTCGTCCTCCTCCTCCTCAGCAGCAGCAGCAGCAGCAGAAGCGGCCTCGTCGTTCTCCTCCTCCACAGCAGCAGCAGCAGCAGCAGGAGCGGCTTTGTCATCGTCCTCCTCCTCCTCCTTCTCCTCTTCAGCAACAGCACGAGCGGCTTCGTCATCGTCATCGTCCTCCTCCTCCTCGTCCTCCTCCTCCTCGTCCTCCTCAGCAGCAGCAGGATTGGCCTCGTCGTTGTCCTCCTCCTCAGCAGCAGCAGGAGCGCCCT
>JACXGJ010003086.1:0-57524 GCA_016801105.1 Esox niger
ATATCAAGGGTGGAGAAGTGATATCAAGGGTGGAGAAGTGATATCAAGGGTGGAGAAGTGATATCAAGGGTGGGGTCTCCAGCAAATTTTACACCTGCATGATCTTAAAAGGCATGATTGTATTTGTCATCAGCTGATCTGCACATGCATATAGGTTCCCTCATGTCTTTCTTTCCCACATGCAACAATGATTATACATAGAGTATAGTATACAGACTATATAGTGTACATAGCCTGAAATTAGCAGATATATTGGTGTCATACCCTCAAACCTATGAAGCTACCACCTGCCGTACCAAATGCTTGTGTTTGGTTTTTTTAGGGGTGAGGGCTGAATGTGTCAAGAAAACCGAACAACGTGTTTACAAAGCATGCAAGCCTTTGCCTACCAAAGTATTGTAAATTACCGATCCAAGAACACATGCATAAGGGAGTCCCCCTACCCAAAGTCACATCTCTCCTGCCACCCCTTCCTTAACAGAATTGTATCTACCTCTTCATGTCCCTCTTTCAGGTATTAGGCACTTTCTGGTGTCGGTGGAGTAGTATGTTAAAACACCCTGTGAGAGTTCCATGCATAAAAGACATGCAAAGCTGTCCTCCACATGTTTCTCCCTATGGGGGACATGTGGTGTAGGCACGGCAGTAGTATGATGAGACAGATGAGAGAAGGTTTCTAACAACAGGAATTTAACTATGTACGCCAAATTGATAGACAACTGTCATTTACAATGACGCCCTGGCCAAATGCATTAAAATGGCAAGAAAACATTAATTTATACACGAATATGATGAAAAACGATCTAAAACATAAAAAAACTAACAAAAACATTACACACAATGGAATAACTATTGTACTACATTTGTCACTGTCATTTTCCCTAGAGGTCTGTCACTCAATACAGGTAAAGAGATTTACAACCCTGTTGCCAAAAAAAGCTTGGAAATTGTGTACAGACCAAATAAAAACAGAATGCAATGATATATTCACTAGAAAATACTGTAAATGTTGAAAATAATATCAAATGTTGAAAGAGAGACATTTTACTCTTTCTTGAAAAAGTATGCATGGGCTCAGGAACACTTCTGAAAACCATTGTCTGCGAACACAGTTTGTTGCTGCATCCACAAATGCAAGTTAAAACTCTCCCATGCAAAGAGAGATTTAACCTGCATTTGTGGATCCATAAATAAACAAGACCCAAAACCACCGCTGCCTTTTCATTTATCATGGACTGAGGCAAAAGGGAAAACTGTGGTCGGAAGACATTTTTGGGAATCTTGGATGCTGCGTCCTCTGGACTAAACAGGAAAGGGGCCATCTGGCTTCTCGTCAGTGCACAGTTAAAAGGCCAGCATCCGTGATGTAAGGGGGTGTATTATTGCACAAGGCATGGGTGGCTTGCATATCTGTGAAGGTACCATTAATGCTGAACAATATATTCAGATTTTGATTAAACATATGCTGCCATCCAAACAAAGTATTTTTCAAGGAAGGTCTTGCTTATTTCAGCAAGACAAAGCCAAACCACATTCTCTGCATACTACAACAGTATGGCTCTGAGGTAAAATAGCTCTGGTGCTAAATTGGCCTGCCTGCAGTGTAGACCTATCGCCCATTGAAAACATTTACCACATTATGAAATGAAAACTACAACAAAGGAGACCTCAAACTGTTGAGCAGATTAAATCCTATATCAAGCAAGAACGGGAATACATTTCACTTAAAAATTTGTACTGTTGGTCTCCTCAGTTCCCAAACGCTTACAGAGTATTGATAAAAGTAGATGTGATGCAACACAGTTCAAAATGATATTCAACATAGGCAGGTATTTTTCAATTAACTATAAGATTTCTCAGTTTCCACATTGGATTTGTTGTCTTTGTACTTTTTTCAATTACATATGGGGATAAATGATTTGCATATTGCATTCGGTTTGTATTTGCATTTTACCCAGCGTCCCAACTTCTTTGGAAACAGGGTTTTCAGTTATCGCAGGTTTAATCCATTGTAGAAAAAAATATAGAAATAATAATTCTACATTGAACTCCAATCCTACTTTAAAACAATTGGCTAAAAGCAAAATGTAATCTCAGATAGAGATGCAACCTGTTTGTAATGCACAATGAAATGCATGCAACAAGATCCAGCTCATCATAGACACTACTTTAAAGACGCAATTCACCCCGGGGAATAGCTGGTCCTTTTGCAAGAGGATAGTGATGACCACAGCAGTGGTTTTTATACTTTTCCTCATTACATTAGATTTGGTACAGGTAATCACCTAATCAGTACCTCATTAAGTAAAAGGAGGTGTGCCTGTTGTGGAATGGAATGGATTGGCTGGAATGGATTGGCTGCCATACATGTAGAGTTCCTGATTTAAGTGGTCTCTTAATTTATTCCAGAGCTGTGGGTTGGGTTCTAGTTTTTATGACACAAATGTATCAATGCTTTCATTATTAACTTCTAAATTCAGTTGTGGTGCTATAGTGAAATGTCCCTAATTAAAACAATATTGGCATAAACATTTTCTTAACTAGCATTTTCTGAACTAGTAGACTGAAACATCACGTTTATCCGATATATTCATATTGTGCATTTAAGCCTTTAAGCCATATCCCATACAAATCAAACTAAACTAAGACATTGGTTCAAGACTAAAACATTTACATAACACCATGAGATCTTGTTGAGGAGAAAGGAACTTAATAAGTAAATTGTTGTTGTAATGGAAAAGGGATATGCTTTTTATCATCCATGCTGAGCATCCCGTACAAAACTATTTATAGTGCATGTGTGAGCACAACTCGCTGCTCATCGCCCCATGTCCAATCTCCGCCACACGTGCATGCACCACTTCCCACCCCATATGGAAAATAAATGTGTTGTAAATATATTTTTGAATACATTTGGAAAATATATTTCCGAACACATTTGGAATATATATTTGTGAATAAATTGGCCACCAAAATATACATATTTAATTTTTTTTTAAATTATGTGTCTAAACACACAGTAATAATGGGCAGGCTGTGTTTTGAACCTGCGACCATAGGAACTACCGTCATGCACACTAACCACGACGACAAAGACGATTTTGAGAGTGGATGGGGCTACTACCAGGTTTGCTATAATACATTAGAATATATTTGTGACCTAAAGATGAAATGTATTTTTGTAATGTATATGTATAAAATGTGTTTCAACACCTCAATATGATACAATCAATACGTCTGTAATTACATTCCATATTTTTACTTTCACAGGATCTGAAAAATTCATTTTATTATGTGCTTCTATACAAAATGCATATTATATTGAGAGCATTTTTGATGGTGAAGTACGTTTGGTCAAATCTTAAGCGTGATTATACATTTTCAAATACATTTTGGAATAAAAGCTAGTACATTTTGATAGCTGAAATGTATTTTGAAAATAGTCAATTGTATTTATAAATGTTAAAATACATTTCAGAGTAAAAGGTGAAATACATTTTGATACATGAAATGTATTTTGAATTAAGGTAAATTTATACAACATATATTATACATACATTTTGCATTGAAAAAATATATATATTTTCCTCTGCATGCCTGACTTCAGATTTCTGACTATTGCAATTAGACTACTCATTCCGTCATTGACATCCCCTGGGTCTGAGTTGTGTTCATTACTGTATGGAGGCCATATTGTCTAGGATTACCCTTTTGATGCCAACAGGAAAGACTGTAGTCTTTATAAGATGCATTTTTTTCCCAATCAATATCTCTCTGCATCGGAGATGCTCCTCCTAGAAGAGACTAATTTCTTTATCCATCATTGTTGGTAATGGGCTCATTAATACACTGTTGATTCATTTTCTGCAGAGTGGATATTAACCTTTTGCCAGTAAACATTCATTATGTCTGCCGAAGGTGTATTCAGTATGTGTTGTGAATGAGATTGTTGGAGGCCACATAAACAAACCTCTTAAAAGACTTGTATGGGCCGTTACACAATAATTATCACATTGAAATATTATAGTTCACCTAATGTCTCTTGATTACAGTTGCCATACTGACAAAATTCTCCTGCCACTCTCTGTATGTTTCTGTTAAGTTTTCCTTACTAGATAATAATGCAAGTTATTTCTGAAGGTGGCAAAAATAATCCTTCAAATGTGGTCTCTATTCTCATGTATGACATTTGGGGACAAACATTCTTGGAACAATCTGAAGCTCACTAAATGCCTGGCATGGCGAACCTGGTAAAGTTAGGCCCTAAGATTGATAGTTATCAGTGATATGTTTTGGGTTGCATGGGGTGATAGAATTCTGCAAATACTATCCTCACAGAAATACTTTTCATGGTGAATTTACAGCATTATGATGTCAATATATATTGCAGCAAGGCTAATCAAAGGTGGGGAAAAACAATTGGAGAGTTTGCGTGATAATGAGCATCACGTAAAGACAAGTCAGGCGTTCAGGTGTTCCTCAGAGCATCTGAGCTATTCTCCTCAGTTTAGATTTGCCTGCTGTGCTTACCCAAATGGGTTGAGAACATCCTACACCTTGTCATGCACTTCTCCCATCCTTGAAATTCATGATTTTGGCTTCAGTCAACCTAAACATCTGTTTAGCCAAATTTGATATTGTTGTTAATTATTATAAAACATTTATATATTCCAATACATTGGGAATGAATAAGTTTCTCATTTGTAACTCACAGGATTTGGTGAACTCTGCCTTTTCTGAACCCTATTACTCTGATCAAGCCCAGACTCAAGTTTGATTGCAGTTCAATAAAACATTTGAAAAATATTTCCCAACATACAACCAAAGCTTTTAATTACTAATTTAAAATTTCAGTGATAAAGTCATTAAGATAAAATATAACATTTATTTCATTTGTAGTTCAGTTAGCATTGATGTATAGCAATAGCATTGTCGTTCATACCGTATCACACTGATAGCTCTGTTGAAACTCCAAAAATTCCTCTCTGTAATACGATTTAAAATCAAAAGTCTTCAAAAGCATATAGCAGATGGTTTTTTCGATTTATTCGGTTTCATGGGAGCAAGTCAACAGCACGTCAGAATCAGAAACTGCACTAACTGCAGGATGGGTTGCTCTCAGTCTTATGCTTACAGGGGGCTTCATATACTCTTGACCAAAAGGTTGATTCTTTGTTACAAAAGGTGCGAAAACTCAGGAGAACTGCCGCCAAATTCTAATGCCATCTTCCTTTGTTTTCTCCCACAATGAAACAAAGAAACCGGCACTCCCACATTTACATTTATTCAATTAGTTTCCCCCAAGACTAAGCTCCTTGTTTACTTCTCATCTATCTCATGATATCCAGGAGAACATGTACTGGTAACAGAATATAAATTACAGTATAATCAGTGTTATACTCTTGATCGTTTCAGTCAATGTTGGCTAGGTTAGCACACATTCATTTCTTACAATTATGATAATTCATTAACAGGATAGGAAATAACTTTGATCAAGATACAGAAATTGGGCAGTACACGCTGAAAACAATCACAGTATACAAGGATTAAATGAAATACCCCTTGAATAGGCCTTTTTAAGAGTGAGGGGATATGAGACATGCCAAAATCATGATCTCAACAGCTCCCATCTAACTACATTTGTTCTTCCATGTTTAGTCAGACCTTGTAACACAAATCACTGTACTGCAACAGAAATTGAAAAAAAGTATTGTGGGTGTTCCTTAGCCCATTTCCTCTGGGGAACAAGGCTTATGTCGAGTATGGGTAATGAACCTTCTTGGGATTATAGTGCTGTTTGCAGGTATTCACAGCCTCCTGTCCATGCTGTCAAACTGCTTCAATATGTTAATGCCTTCAACAAACAAGACACTCCACCACAACCTGATGTGTGCATTATGGAACCGAGGCCTGAAGACAAAGATTAACTTTTTCATCATGCAAAGGTCAGAATTGAGAAATACATGGTTTTCATATTTGAATTGACTGACACCATAGGGAACACCATGAATGGCTTGTTAATTTAACAAGTCTTTTCATTATGTAAATCAAAATACTTTACAAATCCTTACTTCTCAATAGGCATTGTGTACGTGTCAAAGTATGTGTCATCAAACCATTCAACCGACACCTAATTGTAAAAGTCTCTAACTAAAACATTTGAAATACATCAAGGTAATGTAATCGAACTGATTCATTTTAAGGTATGCTATCGTTCGAAAGTTTGGGGCCACTTCTTTGTTTTACCGGAAAACAGCTGTGTAAAATTAAAATGCAATGATGTGCAAATTATTTATCCCTATATTTCATTGAAAATAGTACAAAGACATATCAAATGTTGAAACTGAGAAATGTTATTGTTTTCGGAAAAATACATGCCCATTTTGAATTTGATACCAATAACATGTGTCAAAAAAGTTGGGACAGGGGCATGCTTACCACTGTGTTGCTTCACCTCTTCTTTCAACAATACTCTGTAAGCATTTGGGAACTGTTGCTATAGTTTAGAAATTGTTTTTTTACCATTTTCAATTAAATATAGGGATTAAAGGATTTGCACATCATTGCATTCTGTTTTTATTTGCATTTTACACAGCATACATTTTTTGGGGTAAGGAGGTTGTACTATTTTCTATTGAATATAGGGTTTAAATTATTTGCACATCATTGCAAATGGGGTTGTACATTAAATGACTTCTAATAACAATTCAACAAAATGTATAGGAAATAGAGTCAATGATAGAGTCAATGACAAGGTTAGAAATAATGTTTTTTAATTGAAATAATAATTGTGTCCTTCAAAATTTATTTCCGTCAAAGAATCATCCATTTGCAATTACAGCCATTACAGCAATTATAGCCTGGCATGCAGAACTTTGGTGTCTAGTTGTCAATTTGTTTAGGTGATTTGAAGGGATAGCACCCCATGCTTCCTGAAGCAGCTCACACAAGTTGATTTTGCCTGATGGGCACTTACAGTACGTAGCATACGGTCAAGCTGCTCCCACAGCAGCTTGGTTGTAGCTCTGCTTTGGTAATATCACTGTTGTAGGAGGAAATTGGCTCCAATCAGGCATCGTCTACAGGGTATGTTATGGCATTGCAAAATGGAGTGATAGCCTTCTTTCTTCAAGATCCCTTTCATGCTGTACAAATCTTGTCCAAACCACCCCCTGATGATCACATTGCCTCCACCATGCTTGACAGATAGTGTCAAGCACTTCTCCAGCATCTTTACATTTGGTCTCAGACAAATGTTCTTCTTGTGATTCAAACTCAAACTTTAATTTGTCTTCCCATAATACTTTATCTCTTACTCGTAATACTTTTACTCCTAACGGAGTAATACCAAGTATGTTTAGCACAGTCATAATTTTGAATTAATTGTGCATTTCAATGAAATATTAGAAAATCTCTCCCATTGAGTTGAGTAAAATGTTTGTGTGACTGGATGACCTTAAAATGTCATGTGTATTATGGATATCTTCCTCTGTCCAGTGTTCTTTTGCCCATCTTAATCTTTTCCTATTGGCCAGTCTGTGATAAGGCTTTTTCTATGCAGCACCTTTTGACATTGAGACTGGTGTTTTGCGTTTACAATTTAATGAAGCTGCCAGCTGAGGACCTGTGAGTTGTGATTTCTCAAACTATACACTAATGTATTTGTCCTCTTGCTCAGTTGTGCATTGGGGCCTCCCACTCTATTTATTCTGGTTAAAGCCAGTTTGCACTGTTCTGAGATGTGGGTATTGCAGAGCATTGTACAAGATCTTCAGATTCTTGGAAATTTTTCAGGCATGGAATAGCCTTACTTTTGCAGAACAAGAATAGACTGAGGACTTTCAGAAGAGAGTTTTTTGTTTCTGTCCAGTTTCAGTCTGTAATTATAGGCAGAATCCCGAGGGTGACATGATCCCCCCCATCTTTGGGAAAACTATGATTTGTCCCCTCCAACTATGTAATTTCAGCAATAGTAATAAAACTCAATGAAAGCACTTGTGCTAATTATAGCCACCTTATAGAGCGTTTAATTTTTTACAAATTGTAACTACCCCGCTCATTGCCTCACAGTGGTTTGTTCCACTGCCCCCAGCCATCAGCACTGGCACACAGTGCAGGTATGGTGCTTTTGTGTGGGAATCTGACAGTCTGTTGTTGCGGGTTAACTTTAGATAATTCAAACAAAGGGTATGTTAGACATTGCTTTTCTTCTACTACTCAATAACATAACAAACTTTTCTAACTGTCACCATTTTATTGCATTATTTTCAGGTCACTTGTTACGTTAGCTAGCAGCTAACAGATGTATGCTAGCAAGCTACAGTAACATCAACCAGCTTTTGCAGCTGTTTGAATTTGAGTCAATGAGATGTTGACAATGCAATGTATGTACTGTAGAGTTCCTTAGCTGGCAAGGTGACAATGTTTGTGTCTACCGTCTGAAAAGCACTCAATGCACATAGCTAACGTGAGGTTAATCCAGTTTGTTTTGTGTTGGTATGTATCACATGCAATAGCTGAATTTGCAGAGCTACAGTAGCAAGCAAATCAATGGTGCAATCTAAAACAGTATTACAGCATTTTTTCTGATGTCCCCCTCAAAAATTGCTCTTGAGAAATGTTTATGTAATTGTCTCTTCCTAACTTGATATCAGATCTTCGCCCCTGCCGGTAATCAAACTTACAATTGCTGATGTCCAGTTTTTTCTTATTTAAACAGTTTTCATACTTGCAAAAGGCTTTTCCAATGTTAATTTATCCTTTCAAAATAATAAACTTGGATTAACAAAAACAACGTGCCCTTGGAACACAGGTCTGATGGTTGCTGGTAATGGGCCTTTGTATGCCAATATAGATATTCCATAAAAAATCTGCTGTTTCCAGCTACAATAGTCATTTACAACATTAACTGAATTGATACTGTATTTCCAATCAATTCAATGTTATTTTAATAATTAAAACATTTTGCTTTTCTTTCAAGAAAACAGACACTTCTAAGTGACACCAAATTTTTTAACAGAAGCATAGATATCATTTGTGTATTTCATTGCAACAGCATAACCATAACATTTCTATTCCAATGCATTGGTTATTCCATAATGCTTTCTTGATAATCGTATTAACAAGAAATTTGGGCGTCCATAAATGGATGTCCTTGAACAGTTCTTTGAAATACTGTCAGCTCTAACCACATATTGTTAATCTTACTGTACACTAATCCCTATCATAATGGAGTAATACCAATTATGTTCAGCACAGTCATAATTTTGAATTAATTGTTCATTTCAATTAAATATTAGGTAATCTCTCCCATTGACTTGAGTATATTTAATGTGTGTGACTAGATGACCTTGAAATGTCATGTGCCATAAATATCTGTTATTTTTATATTAGTTTTAAATTAGTTCTCTAACATTCAGTTCCTTAGATTGAAGTACTGTTATTGATGAAATAAGGATCTTGAAACAACAAGCATACTGAAAATAGAGTGAGTGACTGACTGTCCTCTGGGTAAAGCATTCTGAGAAGAGGAGACAGCTCTTTTGAGTCTAGTAAAGTCCAGGCCAATTATGGCAGCTAGGCCAGTGAGAGCAACCATGTTATGTTCATGAATTCCGATTGATTCATACAATCGTTTGAATAGAGAGAAGAAAATGCTTATCATTTAATTGCAAAGAAAACAGACAGCACACAAAATCACGAGAGATAGACAGGACCAGGCGTGCTGAGACAAAGAACCAAGATAAACCATTAAAAACTGCATTTGAAAAAGGCAAAAGTATAATTCAAAACTGTAAGACAATACAATCTGCAATACCTCATGAGGAATAATAGAAAATTTGGTGATGGGCAGCACGCAGAAAGTGTGTGAATGGGAGTGTGGAGTTTCCACTGCCTACTACTGGAGCTCCATTAATCACTAGGATAAGTAAAGGATAGGCAGATTGTTTTCAGCACGACAGTGTGTGTGCTTCTCCCAATTATAATTTAGACGCATAGCTTCCAGTGATGAAGTCATTGATCAGTTTCAGGATGAGAACCACTAGGGTAGCACCGAAAAAAATATCCTGTTTTGAGCACAAACAGTCTTTGATGTTTCAATGATATGCAAACACCCCATATAACAGGGAAGAATTTGTTGAGCTTCAAAAATGCATGGAAATATGAGCCGCCAAAAACATTCATTTTAGAAAAACAATTTATCTTTTAGTGAAAAAGAATGTTTCTAAAGAAACTTTGCTAAATGTGACAGCAATTGCTAGCAAGTTATATATCAGTCAAAGGTCAAATGTGTTACTGCTGCTGGATAGTAGAGGTTCCAAATGTGCAGGGTTAAACTAATATTGGACCTAAATATCTGTGTTCAACATATATTTAAGAGGCTATCTAGCCAGAAAATGACAAGAATAATCTCCAAATGGTGTCATCCAATTGTCCTCACATGTTGCTGGTTGACATGTGGATGACAAGGTCAAAGATATATGGTGCCCTTCTTGGCTCTTAATTAAAAGTCAGTCATGATACACCCCAGATTCAGCCAGAGTTCCCCAGTCATATCATTACTTAATAACAATAATTACATCAGGTGTCAGAGCAAATCAGTATGCTGACAGGGTGAGGTACCCCCATGCCCTGAACCCTATCTCCCACTCCAAGCCTGTGCATCCAACTTTACTCACACCAAGAAACAAGAGGTATGAGGTCAAAATTTGTTCAAATCAGCACCTGCCTCCCCCAGGCTAAGATAGTGGGGAATCGGTCTTCGTTCATTCGCCCAGGCAGACTGTACCAAGGAGGCATCATTAAATTTCTTCTCACTGGTTACTGTGCATAATTCATATTCACCCCTTAAAATATAAATGTTGCTGTGTTGCAGAAACTAGACCGTGGCACAAGATGAGGGATAGAACCAAAACTCAACTGGGAGTTCAGGTTCAAGGAAAAAGTCAAAACTTAGGAGCCCTTTGGACAGTTCTATATTGCCTCAAGGTGAATCAATTCTGGATGTTTTCCTGACATACCAACTGAACATTAACATTTTTGACAATAAATCTAATTGTTTGTTATGGTCATTGTTTTCCTCTGCTAAGTTCTGTACACAAAGCACATATCACTACAAATAAAAGCTCACTAGTGCATCGTTCATGTTTTCCAAAAACACTTTGCAGGTGTCTAAACAGCCCAGTTCAGTGTTGGTATTTTTGCATAGTTATTTACAGGAAGTAACAGGGATGAACTCTTGAGTTTGTGAAGCTGTGAAATTAATAATGTAACAATTGTAATGTAATGCAATATCTGACTATAGAGTCAAGCCAATCAGTATGAGTAGAGACTCCTGTTTGGCTGAGTAGGAGGAATGGTGCCAAGTGTTGGCATATCCAATTGTAGCTGAGCTTTCAAGATTAGATGAAAAAGTATTTGACATCAATGTATCAATACTCTAACTATACAAAGGTTATCTTAAATTTAAAATATCATTTTAATACTCATTTGGCTCATCCACTTGGTCAACAAGGTTGCCTTGCAATAGGATGTAAGTAATCTCAACAAATCTATATTTGACCTGCTAACCAAGCCTATGGGAAGTGCTTGTTTATGTTGAGGATTGCTAGCTAACTTTAGTAGAAGCAGCTAACATTAGAAGTGGGTGGCTGACATAAATATGAGCCAGCTTAGCTTAGCTAACTATTTTCAAACATTAACAACACATTTGTTAAATATACACCCAAAGTGGTAGAATAATGGGCATAAATGTTCTGAAAATAGCTCTCCAATGGACGGGTCACAACGATTCAATAGGCCTGCAGTACGTAACATAATATCCAGTACTTCAAAGATTTAGTTTGAAGAACAAATATGTACAGTAGATAACGGTTCTGTTTGCAAATATGACAATTGCTCCTGTGACTGCACTAACCTGAAATAAAACTGAACAGCAGCTTTTGTTTGGATAAATATAGCTATCTCAACGTAAACTGAACAAATAAACCCATACGATTAATCTTTGATGGGTTTAATGTTGATGTGGCTTAACTGGAGGGTGGCTTACTCATACTGATCTGTTTCCTCAGGGCAGTTACTACTAATGTTCATTTATTTCAATTACTTGACATATCTCCATCGATAGAAAAATGTATTCTAGAGGCAGTGGGCTCTCTCCTTAATCGTTCATCATTTCCATCCTGTCTTTAGTGCACCACTGTAATTACAATACCAGCAAATGCAATTTAACTCGACTCTGATGCACATGACAGTAAGATTTCTGACTCACAATAAGTGGCTTATTCTCTGCTTCAGTAAAAATGGCTCTAGGGCTTTCCTATGAATCTATTATGTGAAACCTGGAATTCCACTCAAAAATGGTTTGTTGTCATTCCCTCTAAAGGCTACACTGTGAATACAGTGAAATGCTCAGTGACTGAATCATGCAAATAGTTGTGTGACTAATCTATAGGACACAGTGGCAGCAGCAGTATTTGTGGATGGATTGCATATCTGCGTGTATTGAAGTGGTAACTAGATCTGTGCAAAGTAACTGAAGTCCTAGATAGGATGCGTTGCTTTCTTTTTAATGAAAGTAGTCTGACACAACAAGCATGTATCAAACACAACTTCAGCATGTATGCTGGAATTGCCACTCAGATGAAATGAACAGATATCCTTACAAGTACAATAAAAAATACAAACACCCCTAACACTGAAGACCACTGAAAGACCTTATTAATCCCTTCATTTTATAACCCCAAGCATGTTATAACATGTTTATTAATAGAACACATTTTTAATGATATGAATAGCTCTGACATAAATGGAAGAGTATCAGTTTAGAGATGATGGGAATACTGGTGAGGCCACAACATTTCTCCTGACACAAGACTTAATACAAACATTACCATGCAGAGTTAAGAGTCTTCAACACTAAGTTGTATTGCTTTATTTTAGCTGTATTTGAGACATTTCTAGGTGTGTAACATTACAGATGGAGGAACACATCATTGCAGGAATTACATGCATATGTAAAAACTGGAAAATGCAATTATGTTCAGTCTGAACATCTGCTGCGCTGCTATGTTCAATACGAACATATTCACAAATGACTTCCAGTCCGCTGGTTGCGAGTTCGTTTCCATCGAGAGGTAACACTCTTTGGGGCGAAATTGTTTTGCTGCTTTTTGTCTTTGTATCTTTACCCTTAATTGTCAACCTAACTCAAGTACAGTGATGCCTAACCTTACACCTGAATTAACCATTAACTGTAAGTGGAACTTAAATGTGGATGGTGATCAAGAACACCGGTGACAGCAATTACGGAAATTAAGGTGTCCGTGCGCCAAATGATAGAGGATGTTGGGTCTCAGTGGCATACAGGCCTGCCATGCCAAGACGTGACATGTTATAAAATCATACAGTGTTGGTATTTCAAAAGTGAATTCAGAGAAACAAATCTTAATTTGTGTACACATAAAAAGGATTCACGAGTGCATTCAGGTGTGTTTTCTGCAATGACTTTTCCTCAGATGAGAGAAATATAGGCCCATTCATTTCTAAACAACCCAGAGTATTAGGTTTGGCTTGCATGACATCAGTGCAGTCTTTATTTATGCAGGGTTTATTTGTATATTACATTTGTTAAGGCATATATGCAACTACATATATTATCACATTCTCTTTTTCCCTGTTGTAAGTACTGTTTTCTAATTAAACATTTGAATATTAAAGTTAATTTCCATGTTAATGTACATGACTGTTTTACGAGTTTAATGAATAGGCTAGGACCTGGTAATACCGAATCAAGTCGCACACTGCATTTACATAGGATGCACTTGTAATTATAATGTACACTACCGTTCAAATATTTGGGGTCACTTAGATGTCCTTGTATTCCAGGAAAACATAAATGAAATTATTTTTATTTTTATTGACCAGCCTGAGATGTCTTGTTCTTTGAAATTCTGCCTAGAAGGCCATCATCCCAGCGTCATGGTTTACCTTCTCAAGAGGAAGTGAGCAAGGAAAATGGATCGGACTTACAATGTACCAATTTTTTAATGGTATAATTGCCGTAATACTAGATGTTTGCGATGTTCTCACCCAGGAGCAAGCCACTTAATATAAAGAGAAGTGGACTTTTGCATTTGTTTGTACAGTGTAATTACCTTTACAGATACTCAATATGTTTCACCTTCATCACTTGTTTGTGTTGTTGCCATGGTCACCAACTTTCTATATTTGCCGCAGCCATACTGATGAACAGAAATTGAACGGGTCAATTTACTTTAAAAAGATTTTAGATACCATTTCATTGAAATTACATAGAGTTAGGAAATACACATACATGGCTTAAGTAAAGTTTATTTGTCCCACACCTACAGCAGTGCAGCTTCAACTCAGCTCAGTCACAGATTCCTTACCATGCTATGACTTTGTATAAAAAATGAATAGTAAATTTGCATTTGAAATTGTTTGTGTACATTGAATAACTTTAAACAGTGCTTCATTGTTATACAATGAGAGTGGTCCTATCTACATCAAAACAATAGCGCATTTTTTTTGTGTTCTCATCGCAACAATCAATGAAAAGCTCTAGAACTGAAAACTTTATTATATTTTCGTAATTCAGTAAAAACAGCCACAAAAATAATGGCTACCTAAAAAGGGGTGAAATACTTCTGTAAATATTTCTGACACCAAAGGTTAAATGCTTAAAGTTTTTATTGAGCACCTTGATACACTCTAGTGTAACAAAGGTGGACTGGTGTCCATGTTGAGCAGCTTGTGTCTGGCGTTGTTTAGGACAGCATTTGATCCTAACTTTCAAAAAAGCCTTTTTTCTCACATGTGTCACATCTCCTGGGCTTATGAGCCCCTTCCATGTGCCTGTGCTAGCTCTGTTCTCTGCTGGGTTTGCTACAGGATCAATACAGCCTAAATGTATTCTCCCCTTAGTCACACACATCTAGCTTCCCTTCTTTTGCAGGCTGCTATGAGAATAAGCACTCTGGTGCAATGATCCCCTTGGAGTAATTCAGTGCACTCTTTCTAACATCCTCCTAGTCTGGCTGAGTTGGACTGTTTTATACCTCTGAAACATCACTCTGTGAGCACCATGTTCAGTTTAAAGGGTTTATTCATTCTCAATTTCCTACATGATAATGAACAAGTCCCAGCTTTTGTGTCCATAATCAATGGGAGCTGATATTTGTGCATTCCATTAAGAAAATGCAGCAACAACAGTTTTGCAAAGATTTAGGGTAAAAGATTCCTTGTTGTCCTTGACAAGGAAAAGTTTAATGTCCGTACTTAAAATGTCGATTAGCCCCTAATGTTATCCTGAATCTGAAGCTTTTTGAAAATTTGCTAAGTAGCAAAGTGAACCTACTTAAAAGCAGTGACGACACACAACATGTAAAACCAATCAAATGTACATTTAATATCATTCATATTTTGCATGAAACATGTTTTGGACTATTCAAAATGATCCAACCCTACAAGAGAGATGTAACAACAACATCATTTTGGAGTAATAGCCATTCATTGCACCACTAAGGGAACACAGCAAGAAATGTCTTTTTTATGTTATGTATGCAAGGGTTGTAACAGAGTGGCCTTGAACTTTGATGATGTAGCTCTTGCTTTGGTATTAATGATGGTGGCACAAGAGCTGATATACTTAGCACTATTTGTGGTGCTCATCCATTCTCCCTTCCATGTCACTGGGCTGTGAGGAGAATGCATGTAGTGGATAATAAACCAGAGGACTAACAGCAGGGTAATTACAGGATAATGAATGCACCTGCATTTTGCGAACAATGTCAGAAAACCCCCACAAACTGGCAGTATGTTGGAAACCACTGCAGCTCATCCCCTCAGTGCACTTTACTCTGGTGGAAAAACAGACGTACAGTACAGTATAGAGCAGTAATGGAGAGAGACCTTAATTGTCTTTATAGGTTAATCTAAACTGCTACAGTAGCTGTCAAAACAAACCACTTCAGAATGTTCCGATACCTTACAGTTATCATCCTTAAAATGACAATTGGTCTCACTAAAAATTTGAAATATTATGTCAGATGAGTCTGTTTATTTAAAGCAAAACATTTTCATATTTTAATGTAAAGTAATTCATTGGTCACATAACATCCTATACATTCATATTTATCAATATTGGTAGAGAATCAACATTTTGGAATATTAAATAACTGTTTAGATATTGCTTTATGTTAATTTCATAGTTGACTATTTTAACTATGACATTAACTATGACTATGTATCTAAAACTATTTATCGAAAACTGAGCTACAATCAAGGATTATTCATCTGTCATCATCTACAATGTGTTAATGGCTTTTCCAAAGGTTTGACAGTCACTTCCAAATCACTGGAAAACATATTGTGTCATTTAGAGACTATTTTTAGGAAGAAAAAAAAGTATTTACTAAAACACTTTAGGCACTCTGAAACTATGGGTTCAGCCCCATGGACAGCATCATCTAGAGTGAACAAGGCAGGGAGGGTAGCTTGAGGCAAGACGCAAAGAAAAAATTGAAGTGGAAAGCAGCACAAAGTAACTTTGTTTGTATTACATAAATTTTTTAACTTTGCATGTTCCTTTTTCCCAAACCTATCTTACTTTTTAAAATAACATTGCAACCTGAAATAAATACCACATTAACATACTGTATACATTTTTTATTGGTTCAAACATGTATTTTACAGTAGATTTTATTCTCTTCCCTTTTAGTGTCCTAGAAACTGACACACAAATCTGTGAAACAAGAATGTCATTACAAGTCAAAACATTTGCATGCCCTCCATAATTATTGAGACTGTAATTTTTCTTTTTCTGTTTCACATTTTAAAACAGTTTCAAACAATTAAGTTTGAGGTAAAATCAGACATTGACAACAATATGTATACATATTCTCTCTATCACAGGTTTCAAATTGTATTTGATTTTGTTGTGACAAGTGCTTCCTGTTATGCGCATCCAGTCACAATTGCGCAGGCATAAGAGCTGTACATTTTTCATCTTAAATCTAGACTTTCTGTTTGCCCTTGTATTCCCGGATTGATTTCTGTCAATATGTCCACCGGAAAGTTGTCAACTAAATTCAAGGAACCCATTATGAGACTAACAAATTAAATATACCAACAGTATGGTATATCATAAAAAGTGAAAGATATCTCAGCAATAAAACAGCCTCATAATCCAAGGAAGACCTATACAGTGGATGACTATAAAGTATTCTCAACGTAATGACAAAAAACGGTCTGATATTTCACTCTCCAAGAGGCAAGTGTGGATGTATCAGCTGCTACCATTTTGCAGAAGACTTCACCAGCAGAACTTCAAAGGCTACACTGCTACTGTATATGCAAACCACAAGCTAGCTTCAAAAATATGATGACAAGGTTACAGTTCTGCACAGTATCAAAGGTAACGGTGAAATAGATTAAAATAGATTGTTAGAAATGTGTGACGTAAACACATTTTTGTGATCAGGACACTATTTTCTTCAAGTATTAAAATAATGGAATGCAGTTGGTTGACGTAACTTGCATTTCAACCAGGAAGAGGGCGGAGCTTGCAAACAAGCTAGGACAAACATTTGATCCTGTTCATACAAAAAAAAAGCGATCTCACCTCATCTAACAGTGACCGATACTGTCATAAGACATTGAAATACATACTTCTGGTTGAAATGAAAACTTTAAATCATGCTGCTGAGTGGGACCTCACCCCCGTGATGCATACTGTATCACCAACTACAATCTCAATGAGGTTCAAATATGCAGCTGGTCAATTTGTAAGGGGAATGCAGTGCTTTGTTAGAAGAAGATACAGATAAATCGGTGAGTTCGACAGGTTGGACTATTCAGCTGGGAAAATATTTCAGATGGATAATCATTTGACTGGAGTGCAACCTTTAATACAATTTTTCTAGTATTCTGCAAGTAGTTTTTCTCAGTTACTTGAGCACTTTTGACTAACCAGAATTCACTTTTTCAAAACAATTAACAGGCAGTCAAAATTGACACAAATGGCCAAAATAAAAAAACATGTCCCTAAAATGCACTAATACTCCTAAAACATACAAATTACATGACCCAAAAATCCTCTACTTCCATCTGAGTATACAATTTGTTAGCTCATGAAGGTATTTCAATGAATCATTACTCACCAGCACAACAGAGACTACTATCAATACACCCATTCATGGATAACACTTTTTTATTGATGATACAGAAATTAGGTTATGCACCATAAAATGTAAATAAACCCATTATCAAAGAATGGGTCATATTTTCTTTTTATTTGCTCACCTTTTTTTACCAAAGATGATAATACAAAAAGAATGTCCCAAAATATGGTGCCAAATTGAGCTCAAAATACTGACCGTAAGAAAAGAAAATGCTCATTGAAATAGCTTTTGAAAATAAAAAAGCAAGGTTATATGTTTAACCCTATGAAAAAAACAATTCAATCATATGAAAAAAATAAATTCAAACGTGGTAGTGTATTCAAACATTTTTATATGGATTTTGCGTCCGATCTTAAAATCTTTTTTCTTATGATTAAAATTACTTTCGACCTTCTTTCGAGTCATGAATTCTCGATATTAGCCTTTCCAAGCAATAATAAATGTATATGTCTGGCAACAGTGATGTCTATGCAACTTGTGAATAACAGTCTATTATTCTGTTTAAATGTACACATTTAGCCTAGTTTATACAATTGTTGTTTAACACATCTAGATGTGAATACCAGAAAATTAAAGCTGAAATTCTGAACTTTTGTCTCATACTCATCTTTTGATCTTAAACCCAAATGTCTTCAGTGAACATCAAAAACAAAAGTAATGCCTTACCATTCCAATACTTTTGGAGGGGACTGTATAATATATTTCAGTTGTTTTTCTTTTCTTACAGTCAATACATTTGAGTTCAATTTGGCTCTACAACTAAAAAGCAAAGATTTCTAGCAAAAATACTTTATTTAAATCCAAAGATGCTGTATATAAACTGAATACAAATAAAATACACCAAGCAGTGCAAAAACAAAATAATCAATGTCAAAATTGTATTTTACGCATATTGTACTCTGTTGTGTGGACAGCTTTGCAAGGTACCTATTGTCATTCTTTAATATTTTCACTATTGATGCCACAGATGATCTGCTGACAATAGGCTAGACCTTCAGCCCAGCCACTCTCAAAGAAAGGCCATGATTGACAACGTGGTCAATAATTGTGGCACTAATTTCATAGCTTTGTATTCTCCTCTGATCTGTTCCGTCAGTACGCATCTGAACGAATCTCTCTTACACTATGCTCTTGCCCTCCGTCTCTAATGTGGTCCACTTTTGCGGATAACAATTCAGAGGTGACCTTTTTATGCATGAATAAGGAATTATTGCTGACTGAACAATTGTGATCTCACCTCATTTAAAACACGTGCAGATGAGATTTGCATTAAAGTAGTTTGTATCAAATGTTTAACTCAACTCAGTTGTGGCTTTTGTAGAGATATGTATTTACTATTTTGCATACATTTGCTCAGTTTTGGCATTGAGTGAAAGCAATTTGACAATACCAGTTTAATTAAAGGTGTCTTAGCAATAGAGAAAATCTGTACAAGATTTTCAGAACATTCCGAAGTGCACTCAGTTTTTGGCATCAAGCTAACCTCAGAGGTAACATTTATTTACTACACAATTGTAAAACTAATAATGAAAAAACTAAATTGTTATTCTATCTTGTGGTGGGTTAAGAGTTTTGGGAATATCCAGTAAATTATTAGAGCTTTGCCAACTAAATGTTTGTGAAGGTTACCATTGCTTTACCTGTCAAAATAAAGAGCTATAGCACTCACATCTTTATATACAAAACACGGAACACCATGCTAATTTGTGCTGTTTTATTAGAGAATATAATGTGATGGTCACTATCATTAAATATCATAATGGAGTCAGGCCTAATGAATTACAATGTAGTGTTTTAAATAGGTCTGTTTAATTGAGTTTGTTTGTTACAGTATGAAAATGTCAGCCTTATTTGGAGTTTTATGCTTCTTGGGAGGACCGTAAGATAAACCGAAAGGGACTGTTATAGAGTAAGAGGTCTGACCATGTCTAAGACAATCCTTCAACTTTATTGAGTCTGGATTGTAATAACAGTTGAGGCTACATTTTATTTATATTTATATCAAATCATATTTGTCACATGCTTTGTTAATTACAAGTCTAAAAACTACCTTTGGCTCTTCCCAAAATCCAGGGCAAAGAAGTGACATTGATATAAATAAATACAAAATTCTGAGGTTAGCACTTCAAAATAACTACACATGGTAAAGCATTAATTATTGGTTATTATTTATTAATGGGGAACTTCACCCTGGAGGGACCTTAGATTGTGTGTCATGTTTGAGAGATTTCTAGGGCAGTAAGATTTGTTTCACACATAATTGTCCAGAAGGTGCGAGGGAATGTATTTTGCACTCCAAAGACACACCAGTATGTCACAGCATGTATTAAACGGTGAGCGAGATCTGAAAAAGTAAATGTAGTCATGTTTTGTTTCAATCCTCGAAACCCACATATATTGATATTATATTGTTATATTGATGATGATGCAAGTCATGTTGTGTATAGTCACAGTTGCCCTTGTTTAATAGAGCCATTGGATGTCTTGTGGTGATCTTCATATCCACAGATATATTGATTCATACACAAGGTGTCAACATTTTCCCATAATCTGGATGACTACAATTCTGAAGGGGCACAGTCCGGCCCCTACCGCTGGCAAAAGCAAATGTATGTTTTAACCGTGTTTGCTTGGATCTTTGGCAAATAGCGGGCTAGCTAACTAACTCATTTCATGCAACACATTCGTTGGTCATCAAGCTACAGGTTGGAATCATACTTTTTCTGATGTGATCGTACATGGTTATAATGCACCATTTATGATTGAAATAGAGTAGGCTTACAAAGAGGTTTTGAGACAAAGTGGAAGCTTACCATATTCTAACTGCATCAGCTAGCTGCATTCTCCTGCCAATATTCTTGGGAAACATATTGAAATACGTATTGAACAATATATTTACTAATTTCATTTGGATCACAACAATTTAATATTGACCAAGAAGACACAATAGTTAATTCTATTAATTAATTTGATTTATTTCAAAAAAGGCTGTGGAAATTTCAAAATTGGGTCCTTGTCACGGCGCTGTTCAAATAACGGAGTCAAGGGCAGGAAAAGGTTGCAATAATATTTATATATAATTAAAGAGAATGCAGCGTTCTGCAACACACGTACAGGCTCTTAGACACTGAGCAATAACCCACAAAACCCCAACCTAATCAATAGACATTTATACCCCTACACTAAATAACAAATAAGAAACAGGTGCATCTGATAATGACACACACAGGGGCAGTGGTTTTTAGAAGGTCCGTTTTTAGACAGCAACTTTACAACATTGATGCCTAACAGGGATTGATAGGGCACTGTCTAACTGGATACAATTATTGCGAAAGCAAGGATTCTTACTAACAATGTTTAATGTTGGTGTTTTTGCCAACTAAAGTGGGATGTATTGAGAAGGTATAGCCTATTTTTAGATATAATGCTAGTTAAAGCGGTAACTGATTTCTGCCTCAATTATTTAAAACTGTGCCTGTTGGAAACAATTCTGAGATTTTTTCACTGGCAAAATACTTAAAAATTAACAGGCAATTAATATCATGCATGGTTACTTTTCTGCTATTTTGGCTACTGCATTTAGCACATCAGACAGTCAAACCCTTCATAGAATGTAATGGAATGGAAAGATGTCTCGCATAACCAGAAGAACATTTGAAGTCTCCAATGAAACCCAAATTGGCTTATATACTGTTGCTGAAATGTGGCCAAACCAGAAATTGGAGTAGTTACAGCTCCTGCTTAATGACAGCAGTAAAATAGATGCATGTAACTCATCAAAATATGTTGCAAGAAATAATCAAGTTAGCTATTACGTTGCATGATGGCTAGAAGACAGTCCAGCTTGCACTTCAACTAGTCTTTCACTGATTGAACAGACAAAGTCCTAAACAGTCCTGGTTCTCTAATACCATGGTTTCTTGTCTCCTTATTGCCAGCACAAAATTTGAACGTGACAGGCAATTTGTTTCGACAATTTTCCAGCTCGGTCTAGCGCAATGTTATGTTTGATTTGGTATAGCTTTGCAGAGTATTCCTGACATGTGCAGGCACACAGCCATGCTTGTTTCCATTCCAGTAACAAGTGTATTTTTCCAAGTAATGAGCCTATTGCTTTCCTCTGTCTTCTGTAATGTGATGCCTCAGCATGTTTGATGACGATGTATGGTTTTTCTTTTCCAATATATCATTTTTTCTGACTTTGATTTGGCCAAGATGACAGTGACCGAGTGACTATTTTGCTTGCTCTCTGGTGCCATCTAGGCTATACCTGATACAGAGATCTACCTTCATGAATACATAGAGACCTGGTTGTTAATTTCAATGCCCTAAAGCAGTGGTTCCCAACCTTTTCAACTTACTGTACCACCGACCGAATTTTGCTCTGCTTGGAGTACCCCTGATGTACCCCCTCATGTTAATTTCACTAGTAAGCCTATGGTGTCATGAGGGTTTTCAAGTACCCCCTGTGGAGAGGACAAGTACCCCCAGGGGTCCTAGTACCCCTGGTTGGGGACCACTGCCCTAAAGTGATCCATTAACACTGTGCTACAAAATGTATGTGATGTCTTACTATAAGTCTGTAGCAAGCAATTGAAATGCAATCCCAGGGCTGGACATTCAGCCTGACACCCAGATCTTCTGTGAGACAGAATGATATTTAACTGAGTTTATTTAAAAACAATATATATATATATATATATATATATATATATATATATATATATATATATATATATATATATACAGTTGTGCTCATAAGTTTGCATTGACTGGCAGAAATTGTGACATTTTGGCACTGATTTTGAAAATGTGACTGATCATGTAAAAAATGTGTCTTTAATTTAAGGATAGTGATCATATGAAGTCATTTATAATCACAAAGTTGTTTGGCTCCTCTTTAAATCATAATGATAACAGAAATCACCCAAATGGCCCCGATCAAAAGTTTACATACCCTTGAATGTTTAGCCTTGTTACAGACACGCAAGGTGACACACACAGTTGAAAATGGCAATAAAATTTGAATTTCCCTCACCTGTGGCTTTTTAAATTGCAATTAGTGTCAATGAGTTTGTTAGCGCTCATGTGGATGCAATGAGAAGGCTAGATACTGAGCCATGGGGAGCAGAAAATAACTTTCAAAATACCCGCATACTGTAACAAGGTAATGGAAATGTATTAAGATGGACAATAATATAAAAAGATATCTAAAGATTTGCAAATGCCAGTCATTACTGTTCAGTCACTTATTAAGAAGTGGACATTTCTTGGTCAGACAGACCAAGAAATATTTCTGCCAAAACGGCCAGAATAATTGTTTGGAATACAAAGAAAAACCTACAGGTAACCTCAGAAGAAATATAAGCTGCTCTGGAAAAAGATGGTGTGATTGTTTCAAGGAGCACAATATGACGATACTTGAAAAAAATGTTGCTGCATGGTGAGTTGCCCGAAAAAGCCTTTACAGTGCCAATGCCACAAAAAAGCCTGGTTAGAATATTCCTGAACACACCTTGACACGTCTTACAGCTTCTGGCACACTGTAATTTGGAGTGACGAGACCAAAACAAAGTTTTATGGTCACAACCATAAGCGCTATGTTTGGAGAGGGGTCAACAAGGCCTATAGTGAACAGAATACCATTCCCACTGTGAAGCATGGTGGTGGCTCATTGATGTTTTGGGGGGGCCATGTTGAGCTCTAAAGTCATGGGGGATCTTGTGAGAATTTATGGCAAGATGAGTGCAGCATGTTATCAGAAAATATTGTCAGACGATTTGCATTCTTCTGCACGAAAGCTGCGCATGGGACACTACTGGACTATCCAGCACAACAATGACACTAAGCACAATGCCATGTTGACCCCCCAGTGGTTCCAGCAGTGGCCATTACAGTCTCCTGAACATAATATCATCGAGCCACTCTGGTCTGGTCCCAAATGTGCGGTTCATGCAAGATGACCAAAGAGTTTGCATGATATTGTCCGAACAGACTTGACTTTGCTTAGCCAAATCAATAATGGTTACATCTATGCTATTCCACTATTAAAATGTTAAATCTAATAATTTCCCCCAAAATCCTGGAATATCCGATCACTGTCTTATTACATTTACCATTAAAAGAAGAAATCTACTAGCTCCGCAAACAATGAGTTTTAAAAACCGCACTATAAATTCTCAGACTACAAATAGATTTCTTGATATTCTTCCAAGCTTGCTCACCAGTGACAAAGAAAATAAATCATCAAATGATTTAATTCAGGACTTAACTCTACACTGTGAAATATTTGAGATACGGTTGCACCACTTTAAACAAAAGAATTACGCAACGAGAAACTTGCTCCTTGGTACACAGAAAATACTAGAGCATTAAAGCAAGTCTTCAGAAAATTGGAGCGAAAGTGGCGCTCCACCAAGTTGGAGGTATTCAGACTAGCCTGGATAGACAGCACACCTAAATACCGAAAAGCACTCACATCTGCTCAAAGAGTGTTTCTCTTTGATAGAGTTGCATAGTTAACTAAAAAGCAACGCTCAACAAGTGAAGTGGGTCTTCACTTTAGCTGTAATGAATATATTAACTTTTTTGATGAAAAGATCATCACTAGTAGAAAACACATAACTAACTCCTCAAATAGTTACAGTCTCCAAAATCTCAGTTGTCCTGAGAATGTCCTGAACCTCACTAACCAGGTGTCAACGGGGACACTGGAACTTTTTGATCCCTTATCGCTCGACACCACTTAATGTGTAAAGAGATCTAAACCCACAAATTGTCAGCTAGACCCGATTCCAACTATATTACTTAATTAGCTATTTTTGGTGCTAGGTCAGTCAATGGTGAACATAATAAATTGCTACCTTTCTTCCAGATGTGTACCAAACTAACTAAAATAGCGGAAATTAAGCATCTTAAAAAGGCTAAAAAGCTGGAACCAGACACTTTAAACAACTATAGGCCAATAACGAACCTCCCATTCCTCTCAAACATCTTAGAAAAATAAGTTTCCCAAACACCTGAATTCCGCATCCGTCCTGTTGCTTCTTGATCTTAGTGCTGCTTTTGACACTATTGATCACCCCCTTCTCTTAGAGAGACTGGAAACCCATATTGGGCTTCGCGGGAATGTTCTAGCCTGGTTTAAATCTAATTTATCTGAAAGATATCAGTGTGGATCCTCTGACAAAACAAAAGTATGTTTTGGGGTTCCCCTAGGCTCGGTTCGAGGCCCTTTATTGTTATCACTATATATGCTGCCTCTTGGAGATGTAATCCGCAATCACAATGTAAATTTTCACTGCTATGCTGATGACACACAGTTATATATTTCGATGAAGCATGGAGAAACCCCCAAATTAGCTAGCTTGGAAGCATGTGTTTCAGATATTAGGAAGTGGATGACAAAGAACTTCTTGCTTTAAACTCAAGAAAAACAGAAATACTTGTTTTAGGACCCAAGAAACAAAGAGTTTTATTGGCAGATCTCCCTGTGAACCTCGATGGCTGCATGGTCATATCCCAAAAAACTGTAAGAAATCTTGGCGTTACCCTCAACCCTGACCTCTCCATTGATGAACATGTAAAATATATCTCAAGAGTTGCTTATTTTCATCTTCGAAACATTGCAAAAATCTGAAACTTTCAATCAAAAACTGATGCAGAAAAACGAATTCATGCTTTTGTTTATCAAGATTAGATTACTGCAATGCTCTTTTTTCCAGTTACCCTGATAAATCAATAAATAAACTTCAAATTAGTGCTGCACACAACAAAAAATGTTGAACACATTACTCCAGTACTAGCCTCTTTACACTGGCTGCCTGTTAGGGTTATTGTTAACCTATAAATCAATACATGTACTTGCTCCTACTTATCTCGCTAAAATGATCCAGCCATACATACTCGCACGTAACCTTAGATCACAAAATGCAGGCCTTCTAACTGTACCTAACATTTCTAATCATACAGCCGGAGGCAGGGCTTTCTCTCATAGAGATCCACTACTTTGGAATGATTTGCCAATTAAAACTGGAAATGCAGACTCAGTGCAAACATTCAAGCGTCAACTAAAGACTCATCTCTTCAGCCTGGTCTATAATTAAGTGTAGTCTGGCCCAGGGGCGTGAAGGTGACCAGAAAGGCCTGATACTGTCTACCCTTTCTGTCTTGCCAGGTGGGCTCTCATCACCACTGGGATGACCTCCCTCCAATGCCATTTGGTGGCAGAGTCACTGGCTTGTTGTCTCTTTGTGACGCTATACTCTGCTGGCAATGCTCAGCCCTCATTCAGGATGATTGCGGTTAGTGGGTGTCCCTTTGGTTGATGCTTGGCAATGTGGATGGATTGATTACCTGCCTATTGGGCCCTGTCCGGGCCTCCTTCAGATAGGGCCACAGTGTCACTGGATCCCGCTGTCTCAGCCCCAACGTCTTACGCTGCTATATTATTGTGCTGGGGGAGTAGGGTCTAAATTTTTCATGTTTTCTGTGGTTTAAACTTAAGAGGACATGATGTCTTAACCCACACCTGTGGAGTACCAGGCTTGACTCGATGCGGTCCCTGTCCAGAGTTATTCTGGTTGTGTTGCAGATCAAGACGATACTTGATGATTTCAGCTGCCACTCTGCTGTTTTCTAGCCACTGAAGTTCATCACTTCTGTTGTTTGCTCCCTGGGGTTTGAGGCCGGGTGTTTTGTGACAGCACTTTGTGAGAACTGCTGATGTAAAATACATTTGATTGATTGACTAACACAATCAAAGAAATCAAATGGTCAACATGGTCACTTGTGTGAGGGAATCATAAACCATATAACCCATTGACACATTTGTCTTACAGAGCTAAACAGCTCTCATATTCTTTAATTGGCTATAATGCATTTATAAATTCCTGTAGTGTCATGACACATGCCTAATTACATTGATTTGCGCACAAGGGGATAAGCAGGGCAACTAAATTGTAGGAAAAAAAGTCAGCCCAATTCCAGTGTTTCCCTACTGCAACCACCAAGGGATAAACTAGTATATCCGCAGCACCAAAATTGTGCATTTTTAAAATCACTGCAGTTGGTTTCAAAACCATACATTTCTGTTAAAAGCAATTGAGTGGAAAATGTGTCTAACCTTTACTTAATGTTCGATTATCCCAAAACTGGGTATGCTTATGTTGAGAAAATAACCATAGTTGAGACCAGTCTGAACATTCAATTTAATAGTTCTAGCAAAAAGTTAATGTCAAGCGCTGTGTCTTGGCATAAAAGACTGTGTTATCTGTGTAATTATTTGAGAGAAAATGAAAGAACTAAGGAATGTTAACATCATAGCCTAATGCTGAATCAAGATGTCTCTCCCCTGACTTCTGGTTGCATTATTTTTGTTCATGGATCAAAAATGGACAGAATCCAACAGCATAGTGCCGTGACCCGGATAGATGGATTTGCACTCTCAATGGTATGGCAAACCACTCTAAAAGAACAAGTCAGTTAAATCAGCATGAATATCCAGATGAACAAATCTGGAACAAAAGAAGACCTAGACATTTTGCTTTTTAGGCAGTAGAACCCTGTGGTATGGGTTACGTTAATACTGAAAGATGTTCTTAGTCTTAGTCCATGAAACACCACAAGAGAAGCTAAGATCTCTTAGGCCACTATTACAGTGATGAAACCTTCCTAATGTTATCTGGAAGTCATTGATAGAAAAGTATCAAGGGAAGTTAAAGAGAATAACAACATGGTACAAATGGGGACTGCAGCCCTGATGTTGTAATTCAGAAATAATGGCAAATTTATTGGCTGATGACATTTTTTTATTAAAAACATAAAAATAAATGGTATGCTATATTCTTGTTATAGACTAGACTAAACGAAACCGAGCTGTATTTATTACAGCCTATTCAAGTTATTTTTTCCCATTTTGCTTTGACGTCACATCTGTAATCTCCCTTGACGTCCTTCAGCTGTACCAGGTTCTGCTACTGTAGCTCATCCAGGTGGGGATCCAAACGCAGACAGGGAGCAGGAAGGAAAAGGGCAGGTAAAGTGTACAGGGACGGGAGGTAAGGCGTCTAACGAGTCGGCGGCGAAGGGGCAGATGAGCGATAGGCAGAGTAGTCAGGGACGGGCAGAGAGTCGGTACACGGGCTGGCGGCAGAAGTACAGGCAAGGGTCAGGCAGAATGGTCGGGAACGGGCGATGGGTCGGAGCACGGATAGGCAGGTCGAGAAACTAGAGAACGCGAGATGTGGCATGTAAACATGAACCATTGATCTGGCAGGGGTGACGTGGCAGGGAGCTGTACTTGAATACTTGGTGATGAGGTGAATGGGGACAGGTGTGTGATTTGGTGATTGGTGACAGGTGTGATTAGGTGCGCACTGAAACTCTGGAGCGCGGGCGCCCTCTGCTGCGCGCTTGCGGAGGCGGGGACGTGACAAGCATCTTCAAGTTAATATATATATTCTTTGTTAAATTACTCTATATATTTTATACATAGCCTAATTTTTTGGTGATAGTACATACCCTAATCTGATGATATTTTCACCAGTCATCTTCGTTTGTGTCGCAATCTCTCTTTAAAAATGTATCTGTAATTTTAGGCTGCTAGAAGTCACAGGAAAAGTTTAAAAATATTTATTATGCAGATGAGATGCAATTGAGGTTTTTAATATTTTGACATGCTTGGGTGTAAAAGAAAACTAGGATCCAGTTTTTTCGATATGATTTATCTCCACAATGTCTGGACCCGTGTGGTCCTGTATGCAAGGTTACCAGATTTTATTCACCGTAATCAGTATTCTGCTGTTCTCACCCAAGCCCATTAAAAATAGCTGAATTGTGTAGGAAACATCTCACATGGCACCACTCAATATGGAAAGTTTGTAGCTGGTACTTTATATATGAGCGCTAAATCATGTTTTACCATGCTAACACACAGATGCAGTGTGAGATTTTGGAAAGGCTGTTGCCTTTGAGCCTTGAATGCAGTGTACAGAACCCTGTGTACAGATGTAGAATGCCACCCGCCAAAGAGGCTAGTAAGTGTGACTGCGTTACACGCCACAGCCAAATTTTACCCGCATTTGGAGGGTGGGTGGGTGTCAATGTCAAGCCCTACCAGGACAAACATAACCAACCATTACAGGCAAATACTCTCCAATAAGAAAGGTTTATCCTACAAAAGACTCTCGTATGTTATGTTCCAACCTATAGTCAATGGGCCTATCCATAGAGCCTGTGACAGTCACGTGGGCAACTCCTAGCAGGAGGTATGGACAGGATGTGTAGGGCCCATCAGTAACAGGCAACAAGTCCAATCTGTGGTCCTTTGTTCAGAGTTAGTCAGCACATCTGTGTTGTGTTAAGTTTCTCATTAAGTTTTTCACTCACCTACCAGTGCAAGAGTTGGAAAACGTAATGACGGCTTACTAAACAACCTGAGCAGCGCAGAAGTCCTACAGATGCATGCAGGGCCTGGTATGCCCTGACCACGTGAAGTGATTGCTACTCCTTCTGGCCCGCTCCAATATCGCTCCACACTCCAGTCAAATTGGACACTGCTCCTCGCTCTGCTCCCACTTCACTTACATACTGTAGCAGGCGCTCTTATCTAGAGTATATTCAGACCCCTGACCAATTCTCATTTTACCAAATGAAGCGTAACAGAAGGTACAAAATAGACGAATTGTTCAGGAGCCGTTAAAAAACCTCCTGTCCATTGAATGACCATTTTTAATATTGGCCTCACTCTCACTGTGAATTGTTTTCATGCAGTTCCTAACACTTTGTGTACTTTGGTGATGTGTGTGGCCCGTCTGTTGATGTGTGTGTCTGCGTGAGGGGGTGTGCATGTATTTGCCCACACTGCACCAAAATAATGTATGCGTCTCTTGGACTGGCAAGTAAACAGGCCCTATGGAAGATCATCATTTACTAAAGGAATCAGAACAGATCACAACGACGGGGTGTGTACACGTGCGAGTGTGCACGTGTGTAATTCATGCTCTTACTCGAAATGCAAGCCAAATGTCATTTTCTCAATAAACACAAACAAGCATGCAAATATTTACATGTTAATAGTAAATGTTGCAACCAACAGTGACAGCAAACTATAGACCATACTGTGCCATATGATCTGACATCCAATGTTGACTCCTCATGTGGATAAACACTAATTATCCTCATCCTAAACTAAAATTTAGAAAGGAAAATGTATTACTCATACTAATCAGTTGGGAAATGCTTTGTTTTCCATCCTCTACCTGTTTTATTTCATCTTTTAGTGAATGGTGGACCCGTAACTGCTGTCATTGTTACATTTCCTATTTTTTGGGGAGGGGTGTCTGCACTAAATAAAAATTTGACAGCTCAAAATGTTCCTAGTTATTGTTACAGTTGAACGTTTTGAACCTAGATAGCTGTGCACTGAATCAGAGATCTTTTTTGGTCAGATGGCAAGTGCTGAAGCAGAAAAAATTACACATTTTCAACTGAAGAACAGTCATGCATCAAGGTAATTGCCCTTTTAAAAGTAAAAAAGTATCTTGATCAGATGATTCAAAATTCATTGAAGAGCAAGAAAATAATGATGATCAGTGAAATACAGTTGAGGTTACTGGTGTAAATATGTATTGTTTGTCTGCAGAGATGTAAAGTGTTGGTTGACATTCTGTATAATCAACAGAATACAGAGCTCTAAAGCTGTTCCCGCAAATTACTGAGCAGAGGTGTCATAGAGTCAACAGTGTAATCTTGAACAAATAGGGAAAACATGTAAACATCCACAATGTTGCTATGCTACCACACTGGAATGCAGTCTCTGTCAGAAATCTGTAACCAAGCTATTTAAGGTAGTATTTAATTTTCATCTACAACAGTCTGATTAAAGCTGACAATGGGAATTGCTCATAAAGACTATGCCTGAACAGGAATCAGACAAATATGCCCGCCTGGTGTTACCCTAACGACTTCAGATGACATGTTTGTTGATTATTACTATGTAAGAGGATAATTAACCTGATCGAACACTCACTGCCTTAGATGTTTACCAATTTCTTTTTCCCCTCTACCTCCTTTTCTGTTTGTTACTCCATTTCCAAAATATTCTACATTTTTTGTAGGAATAACGCACTATTGTCGATGTTTCAAATGTATGCAACATTCTAGAGTCCATCTTCAGTTGCACAGACTACAGTAACTTACACCTTCAGCTTGCTCGACTGCACTGTCAGAATTGACATTTGTACTTGCCTCACTACACAACTATGAATTCGCACTTGCACATACATATATATAATATTTGTACATTTGTAAATGTCCTGCCCTCCCCTATTTGCCTTCAATACTCATTTAGAAGTGCCATTTTGCACTGTATTTGCCTTCATTGCACATCGAGACATTCCACTTGTAACATACACTTTACTTAATACTTGTAAATATCCTGACCTCTTCTATTTACACTTCTGGGTCGATGCAAACTGCATTTCGTTGTACTGTTCAATGACAATAAAGTTTAATCTAATCTACTATTCAGTTGCAACCATTGCCAGGTTATGACCTATACGGTCTCATAACCTGTTGCTGATTGACTTATAAACACACTCATCTAGTCTCACTGTTCATGGGCTCTTTTACCACCCTGTTTGTTGGTGCATCTGCCAAGTGCTTAATAAGCCATGTAAATGTGATTTCTGTTTTAAATTTTTAATACATTTTTATTAGCATAGCCAGTTCAGCCAGGAAACCTGAGTGGCAATTGGCCAGCAATGCATCAGCTGATGTTGGATAAAAATATCAGATTTCATACTTGTCAATCACTCTGATATGCTGAAGGCCGTACTAGCATTTGAGTGAATAACCCGCCACCCCTGCCTCCACCTGTTTTGTTCTGTGTTACCTTTTGTGGGGGGATAAGCACTGTGTAACTTGCTCATTGCCTATTGGGATCATAGTTAAAAATCTTAGTATGGTGATGTTATTGTTGGTAGTAACGTATACATGATCATGTGATGGCAGTGAGTTACCTCAGAGGAACAGAACTTAATGCATGGCTTCGTATCTGCATTGCTGAGCATTGTTCTGCGATGAATGGTTAAACTAAAATGTGGCGTTTTTCTGTCTGAACCAGTTTCCTTTTATGAACTGTAATTCAGTAAAATCATAGAAATAGTGTCATATTGAATATGTTCATTAACTTTGGATTTACATTAGATATTATGTTGTGATTTGAACAGATTGAATATAGTTCATAGTCATGAATTGTTAACAATAGGAGAGGTGTATGTGTGCCAAGATAACAGCTCTTAAATCTTTGTGACTAGCTATTTACCCAATGTTCCAGCTAGCTAGCCGTTGTCAGGATTGTTAACCCTTGGTTTAACATTTGGGTTACACTCATTCTGTTAGTGTATCAAATTTACCCAGGATGTTAAATCACCACCCAATACTCGATATTTTAGACCACAACAAATGTGTTTGACATTCATAACCAACTCATTACTAACATTTACTCTTTCTTTATTATGTAGTCCATTTAGAACACATTTACTTAATGATCAACCCTTGTTTTTTATCCCAAGAACCAAAATGTATCTTTTAGTTCTGTGAAAGGTAATTTGTGAGGTGCAATCCATTAATAAGCCTCAAGAATAGAAAGGTAAAATTTGACTTAAAATAGAAAGGTAAAAACATCTGAAAATGCCAACCTAGTTCTGGACCAGTATTCTTTGGACAGATTAAACTAAGATCAACCTGCACCAGAATGATGTGAGGAGAAAAGCATGAAGAAGACTTGGAACGGCTCATGTTCCAAAGCACACCACATAATCTGTAAAACACTGTGGAGACTGTGTGATGGCATGGCCATGCATGGCTTCCAATGGCATCTTTGTCACTACTGTTTATTGATGATATGACGGAAGCAGATGGATGAATTCTGATGTGTATCGGAAAATAATTTCTGCATGGATTCAGCCAAATTCAGCAAAGTTGATTTCATTGTGCTTCACTTTACAGATGGACAATAACCCAAAACAGATTGCAAAAACAACTTACATGTTTTTTAAGGCATAAAAGCTAAATATTCTGCAATGTCAAAGTCAATCACCTAATCTCAACACAATCGCAATGCAATGTTTCACTTGCTAAATACAAACTGTAAGCCAGAAAGGCCCACAAACAAACAAAAACTGAAGACAGCTGCAGGTAAGGCCTGGCAAAGCATCACAAAGGAGGAAACCCAGCATTTGGTGATGTCCATGCATTCCAGACTTCAAGCACTCATTTCCTGGAGTCTTGAGAAAGTATAAACCAGAAAAGGAACCAGGCAAGCCTGGTTCAGCCAGCCTGCAATTAGAGGTCATAAACATTTCTGCCCACACTGAACTCAAACTCAGTTCTAACATGAGAGGCAGGGTCCTTAACCACTATGCCACAGAGCTGTTAGGTTGCCACAGAGCTATAAGGTTGCCACGTGCCATTATCGCATTTTGTCACACTGTAACATCACTCCAAATTTGAATATTTCGCCAGACACCATTAAGCATTGATTTTAACGGAATGTTTCTTATTAAGATTTCCTACACCACAAATAGCATCTATAAAATTTATAGCTTTTGCCACTGGCCATTTAAACAGCTTATTATGCAGTAATTGATTTAAAAGTGTCTCCTAACTTATTCCTTGGAATAGTCATAGGAATTGAGCAATTGCTAGCAAGACTGAAGATGAACTATACACTGCCTGTTATTTCCTTTCATGGCACAAAAATGTAAATTTTTCTTTTGTTCGTGAATGACAGTGATACACAAAATGACTTTTTCATCAGGTGAAAAGACGAGAGAATAGTGGAAACCCTTACTCTTTTACTGCCTGAGTGGTTTTAATCTAGCCAATATTACCCCAAAAAGCATTCACAGATGAGTATTTCAAAAATCCCCCAGCGATAATCGCGATTTAGCCGTAAACTGTTTTAGTGTAGGCTTACTATAACATCACTACTGAAAGTTGTAGCCAGCGAAGTGTCTGTCTATCCAGGAAAAATTCGAATGCATAATATGTTGTGTATATTACGAGATTCAAACACTCGACTTATTGTCTGCAGGTTGGCATCTCTAACCACTACACTATTTAAATCAGGGTACATCTGTACAGTATGCATGCAGAGCACAGTTGTTTGTCACATGAGAATAGGCTTTGGTGAGAACATTAATGCTTGATTTAGATTAGTTTTTATAATGACAACTTATCATGTTACAAGCAAAATGTTACCAGGTGGATTCATGCAACAGAGCTAGGGGAGCCATGGCTAGCATTCCTGTTTGTTGGGTTATGTAGTGAGACTGGGGTGGGGGACGCAAGAGATATTCCCATTTCCTCACATCCATTGCACAAATGAACGTGCTGCCTACTAATGCGTTTTTAGGTTGTTGTTGTGAGTCTAATGCAGAGTAAATGCCAACTTTCCAATGATATACTGTAGTGAAAAAATGCCTCTGAAGAGCTCAGGTCAAGTCAACCATCAGTAAAGCTACTAATAAACAATAAGGGCATGGTAGTGCGATCCTTTCAACTCCTGCAAAAGTAAATCTCTTACCGGATGGCACCACAGCTCAAAAAAAAATATAATGTTAACGGCGTTAAAAATATCTGGCACCCAGGCGTTAGCGCCAAATCTTTCAAGTACTGTAAGTTGCGAGGTGGGGCCTCCATGGATCGGACCTGTTTTCGTGATTTATCAGACCAGGCCACTTCCTTCCATTGCTCTATGGTCCAGTTCTGATGCTCATTGTAGGCACTTTCAGTAGTGCAGGGGTCAGCATGAGCAACCTGACTGGTCTGCAGCTACGCAACCCCATGCGCAAATTGCGATCCACTGTGTATTTTGACACCTGAGCTACAGTGGCTCATCTGTTGGATGGGACAACACGGGGCAGCCTTTGCTTCCCATATGCATCAATGAGCCTTGGCCGCCCATGATCCTGTCGCCGCTTTTCCTTCCTTGAACAACTTTTGATAGGTACCGACCACTGCAGACCGGAAAAATCCTACAAGGGCTACAGTTTTGGAGATGCTCTCAGTCGTCTAGCCATCACAATTTGAGATCTTGGTCAAAGCAACTCAGATTCTTATGCTTGGCCATTTTTCCTGCTCCCACCCACTGAGAGGTGCCATAATAACGAGTCAGTGTTATTCACTTCACATGTCAGTGGTCATAATGTTATGGCTGATATATATATGTATAATACACACACAGGTGCTGTTCACAAAATTAGAATATCATCAAAAAGTTGATTTATTTCAGTAATTCCATTCAAAACGTGATACTTGTATAATGTATACAGTCATTCCAAACAGACTGATATATTTCAAGTGTTCATTCCTTTTAATTTTGATGATTATAACTGACAACTAATGAAAACCCTAAAATCTATATCTCAAAAAATTAGAATGTATTGCACTGGTTATTTTAACCAGTTGTCATTTTCTACAAATAAATACTCTAAATGAGAATATTGTTATTTGGAATTTGGGAGTAATGTTGTTAGTAGTTTACTGAATAAAACATTTTTTTTAATTTTACTCAAACATTTACTAGTGAAACTAGAGAAACAGATTCTGCAGTTCTCTCTTAATTTTTACCTGAGCTGTATATACATATATATACATAAAAAAATATGATCTTACTCATGATATTGCCCTGCCATGTAAGGTTACTTAGGTTTTGGGAAAGTTCAAAGAATTTCTGTCAGCTCTAAAGACACAGCTATCAATATCAGCAGCTGATTGATCAAACATCTACCACACAGATTAACATGTTGGAAATTGTGTTATTTTGTGTAGTTCTACCAATAATGGGTAAACATGGGAGGGATATTGTTAATGTTGTGTTGGTTACAGTTGTTGGGAGCCTACAGTGTCCAATACCTAATTGTAGTTAAACATGTGAACCACATGTACCTTCAGAATTGTTTGTGATGACCTGTTGGAAACGCCTGCTAAAGAGGAAGGAAAGTATATGATAATCAGTGACTATATATGTACATTCATAAAGTACTAAATGTTAAAGTCTTAGGCACCTGAAAGTTGAAAAAAAAACTATTATTTGGGTAGTACGTGTTCATTTTGGGATGAGGTTATTCCTACACTGAACAAAAACATAATCCCTACTTTTACCCTAACCCTCAAACTGACTGCGTTAAGGGACATAAGCAGTTTACCTAATGCAACACACTTAAGCATCATATTGGTGAGCATTGCATTGCACACTCATGAACCAAACATCTTTACAACAGAACGCATGTCAAGTAATGTAAATGGAACTGAAGTGCTTGTATTAGATACAGGCAATATATTTGATTAGTCAATCTGCACATTGACACAGTTTTGTGGCATTAGAAACATTGTACAGCCACAGATTAGGTGAAATTGAGACCTGCCTGTTACTTCAAAAGTCACTAAGAGAAAGGGAAAATCACAGTCAATATCAAGTGTAATGGGAGCACTAAAATGTCAAACTGGCTAGTGGTAAGAGGAAATGGTCCTGCCCTGCTGGGTAGAGACTGGATCGGCCAGTAAAAGCTAGACTGGTCACATGTACACAGAGCAGTAGACACAGCAGCGGGTTTGTGTGACAAATATTCCTCTGTGTTTTTGTCAGAACTGGGAATACTAAAAGGTGTCAGACATAAGCTACATGGAACTGAGGAGTGCTACAAGCCTTGCTCTGTGCCATATACACTTAGAGAAGGAGTTAGACGAGTCAGAAGGTGTCTTATTCCAGCAAACCTCTCCAGCTAAACCAAAGTACTTTACCATTTAATGTCAAAACATTTCACAGTGTCGATGTATGAAATTCAGTTCAGAAACTTTCTGATGTACCAATAATATGGCTTCAGGTCTATCTGATACACAGAACAATAAATTACACGTTCATCTGCGCATTTCAGTGGAAGATTGCATATATGATGTTTGGCAAGATTATGCAGTCTGCCATGAGGTGATTGATACATCTGGTACTGGTGGCCAATTTCTGGAGTGAAATCCCACAATGGTTGCTTAGTTCAGTACATCAGTTTTGGGGGTTTGATTCCAATGGGGAGCCAGAATGGAAAAAAAACATGTACATGTATGCACTCACTAAAGTCACTCTGGGCAAAATTGCTTAAATGAAACACTCTCATTGTCCCCTTTCCTTCTGGCTGGCTTGGCCCTCCATTTTTACTCCCTGGCTAAGTGACTCGCTGAAAGGTCAGAAAACAGGGCTGCAGGCAGCTGTGCAAAAAGGCAGGAAAGCTAATCTTCCAGGTAACCCATGGTTCTCCCATGTCACTACACACTCCTGCATTCTCCACTGTCTTTCATTTGAAGCCAGGATTGGAAACAATACCATCGTGCTTGCTTACAGAGCAGCAAGTGGAACTGTCACTTCCTACCTTCAGGCAATGGTCACACCCTAAATCCCTACCCGACATCCTTGCTCTGACACCTCAGTTTTTTGTCTGTCCCCCCCCAAAGCACGGCTGCACCTCATCAGTCCAGTCAAAGCTCTTCTCTGTCCTGACATCCCAATAATGGAGCCTATAAGTTAAGACATTCATCCCTGCACATTTTCCAAAAACCTACTGAAACGATAACTTCATTAAGAGTATATGCTTTTATCCAATATCACTGACTTTGCTGATGACTGCTTCATTGAGTATTGCATGCATATGACAAGTTGCACCAGTTGTATCGTTTCCCCACCTATCTTAAGATTAACTAAACACACATGTGAGACAAGTATGCGTTTCAGAAATCAGGAAGTGGGTGATGTAGAACTTTTTGCATTTAAACTCATGTTTTGGTGTTGTAGCCCATTCCTGCCTTGTGTAGGTCTATAATCTTGTCCCTGAAATCTTTGGACAGCTCTTTGGTTTTGTTCATGGTGGAGAGATTGGAATCTGATTGTTGTTGTCTCTCTGTGGCACGGGACCTCCGTTTTACGCTGCTATATTAATGTGCCGGGGGAGTAGGGTGAGTTCTCCTCCACTGTAAAACCTTGTAAACCTAAGGAATGCACTTTTTAAATGTTCTTGTCTCCTACTCCGTTCAAACTTAGGAGGACATGAGGTCTTGACCCACACCTCTCACGTACCAGGCACTAAAGGCTCATTGCTGACACTGTCCAAAGTCCTCCTGGCTGTGTTGCAGATCAAGATGATACCTGACGATTCCACTTGCAAGTTTGATAACCCCCCCGTACCTTTTCTTGTCCATCTGGTCATGGTTCTGACCTGGCTTAGGATTTATAGACTCTGGACACAACCCAAATGCATTTACTAATTATTACAACATGTACTCTTAGAATGTTCACCTGGCACAGCCACAAGAGGATTGTTACCCCACTGAGCCTGGATCCTCCCTAGGTCTCTTCTTAATTTTCAGCCCCTCGCTGTAAGACTCCATCTCTGAATCCAGTGTACAGTGTCATTTATAATCAGTGTACAATCACCCAAGTCATAGTACTTAAACCTAAGAAATATATTTGTTTAGCATGTAATTTATCTAAATAGGAAACCAAATTGGAAAAACAAGAGTTGTGACTTGTACGCGTTTGTCATCTGATACAGAATCTCCTTGGAAAAGGTCTGTTCCTTCACAGATATGTATTTGCGAGCAATGTCAAAATAGTTCAAATAAAGCAAACCTTATAGCAGTTTGGACCCATGACTTTGTCTGACCTCTACCTAACATTCTGCACTACATGCACCCTTCTCTGCATCAAGGTTCATCTCTCTTCAGCAGCCCACATTACACCAAAAATAATGGAGGTGACAGGGCTTTCAGTTGGACTTTCGGTGTGGTACCACAGCTGTCAGGGCTGCAAAGTCACCTATTTTAGGACCAAGTTTCCTAATGACTGAGATATTCAGAAGGTGTTCCGAAACAAACAAGGACATGGGTTCAATCTCTTTTCCTTTTTTAATTTCTTCCACGACTTGTGTGGGATAAAACTGCTTTACAAATTATCTGAATTTGTATTAACATTATCTACCAACACAACATTCTTTATGGGTCATTTGCTAATTGTTTTGGTCTTTAGGGAATGTATGTTTTCTTTAAAACGAATAAGATGTCTCGCTTATATGCTTCATTTGTTGACCCTGTGGACAAAAAAAGTATTTTCCAAGCAAGGTCTGCCGCTGATGCTGTCAAAGTGTTGGTGTAGGGCCGGTTCTGTATTCCTCCTTGCAACAGCTCCTTCTCCCTCTCCTGCTACCGCCCTTCCCAATGAATGGCATCAGCCTCTCGGTTTGTTGCATTGACAGCTACTCTAATTGCCTCAGGGCAGCAGATTCCCTGGCAGAGGCCTAGGGTGAAGGAAGGGGGAAAGGGAAACCATACAGTATGTGAGTATGTGAGCATTATAGCCTTGATAGGTCCTGTCTTATGCACTGTCAAAGCCCTTTCAGATTCAGGGTCATGATCCAGGGTTGGTCTTGAAATTCCTTAAGTAATAGCTATGTTGTGATATTCCTTTGTTGTGTTTGGACTTTTCACAGATCTTTAGACTTCAGACTGAATTAAGTATTAAGTATATATAGTGCATTATAAAATGAAAATATGGGCTGAATTGTGAATAGTTTATTTGCGGAATGTATGGATAGTCTCATACATATCCAATGGACTATGAGTCAGAATAATATTGCTATAACTGGAATTGAAATTATTTTGATGTATTATTTTCAAGGAACCAATCGATGATGTTCTTTAAATCGTGTTTATAACTGTCAACAGTCCTCTCTGATAGACTTCAACAACAAAAACTCACAAATTATGTCATGTAAATATGGTTATTTGCACATATACTCCTCACACATTTTATTCCTGCACTGGGTGGTTGGTTGTCAGTGACATGTCAAATGACTGCTGTCTGCTCCAATGCAAGAGAACCTCAGTTACAAGACCGCTTGTCAAGAGTTGGGGCCAGTAAAGGAATTCAACAACCAGATTGCATGCATTGTTTTTCCCCTGTTTGCCTCCCACGTTGCAGAGACACCTGCCATGAGTTTTGTTTTTCCCTAGGGGTATATGACTAACCATGGTGTACACTGAAGAAGAAATATAGACATCACACATTGATTGTATAAAATGAAGGTACAATTTGAATGCATCTTCACATAATGACGTGAAAAGAAAATGACTTGATTAAGATCCACAGCCACAACATCACCCATGGTGAACCTGTTCATTTGCATTGTTGGGTTTGCATAGGAAGATATCAAATAATGTAATACAAAACACACTCACCATCAATTATCTTAAAACCATAACCTATAAGAATTTTGAAACATTTATTTGTATCAATTACTATTTGATGCAAACATACTGTATGTCTGCATACTGTCTGGAGAAAGGGAACTCAATGGAAACTTTCCAATCTATTCTAGACAAAAAATAAGCTTTTTTCAAAGTATTTCATATTTGCTAATATCAAATGAATTTGATTATTAACCTATTGTTATTATTATTATTGATGACTCAGAATAATATGTTTTCACAGGGTCCCTTGCAGCTCAGTTGGCTTGCAATGGCAGAGTTGGAGGTTGTATTTTAGCTTCAAGACTTTAAATAATGCACAGACCCATAGACCCATAGCAACATGGGTCTGTGCTTTATTACGCTGAAAGAGTAATTGATGGCAGCAGATGAATGGCATGATAATAGAATCTTAGAATCTTGTCACAGTATATCTGCATTCAAATTGTCATCTATAAAATGTAACTTTGTTGGTTGTCCATAGCTTATGTCTGTCATACCATAACCCCACCACTGCCATGATGCAATCAGTCAACATCAGCAAACTGCCCACTCTCATTAAGCCATAAAACTCTGATTGCCATCTGCCCGTAACGTTGAAAACAGCATTCAAGAAAAGCCTGCTTTTAGTTTGCCAGTGGCCATTGACAATTACAATGTCAAACTGAAGTCAAGTCAAGAACGTGGTGAGGACAATAAGCATGCAGAAGAGCTTCGCTGTGTTTGTTTCCAATATATAACAGACCATTGCACATTTTTCTTTCCTTTCCAAAAAAGTCAAGAAAGAAAGGTTTTGATTGAGGAACATAAGTGTTAAAATTAAGAGACCACTGCAAATTGAATGCTTGTGTTCCTCACCCAAAACATTCCTTTTCAACTTTTTTGGAAAGGAAAGAAAAAGGTGCAGTGGTCTCTTATTTTTTTCCGGAGCTGTAGTTTGTGTAGAAATTCTTTATTTGTACCAACACACATTTGATTAGCTGTCTGGATGGTTTTTCTAAGAAGATCTTTTTTACTGCACAGTAAAGTGGCCTTTTGTTGTCACCAGCCCAATGTGAAACTGTGAATATCATTCTTTTTAATCAGGTTCTTGAAGTGGCACACCTTTCAGGTGAATGGATTATCTTGGCAAGGGAGACATGCTCACTAAGAGATTTAAACACATGTGTATGCAACATTTAAGCAAAAAAAGCTGCTCATGCATTTCTAGGGGAAATTTCTAGGGGCGTTTAATATCTCCCCATGAAAAAAATGCTTACCTTGCATATTAATTGTTGTTCACATAACTAATGTACTCATAACTTTTAAGTGCCCTGGATTGATAAAAAACTACATGGTAAAGTCAGTGGCACAACCAGCCCAATTTCCAACATGAATCGGTTTGACCTGTGCCAAGACAGGAGTTCCAGTTTTAATGCCTTGCAGTCAGAGAGTACTATCTTTATACTCATCCTGCAGGCCACGTGCACAAAAGAGAGTACAGAGAAGATCCTGACAGCTTTCAGATCGAAACCTTCACATAGTGTCAAGAGTGAGGTCGGTGGTGGGAGAGGCATGATCAGGACAAGTTAAATTTGAGCTGTAGCTGTGATCAGTGAAGCAGGAAAGGGTGTTCAATTAAAATTTCACCTCGGCTTGCGCTGTAGAAATTCAGTCAGAGGGCTGTCAGCCTTCTAGCAGCAACATTCCTCTGCAAAAGGAGATGTTTTAATGAGTAGAAAAATGGAATGGTTTTGCTTATCATTGCCATTATACATTTTGACAAGAGGATATGTCATCTTTCAATCTTAATCCTTATCTAATAATAAAAATGATCTTTCCAAGAAAATATACCATAATTTAAAACTCTGCTTAAACTGTAAAACAATATGTTATCAGTGAAGCCATATTCAAGCACTAATTACTTGGCCTGCCTTTGTTATCTGCCACACTTAACATTCAACATGTCCTGATTAAATCAGTTTATCTCATTAAATAAATATTTACAGTCACTGTTTTCCGGCATACAAACATGTTTGTATCTTGTTGTAGTGTGATAAAACTAAGATTATGACTATCCAAATACGAGGAATTAGTATAGATCTCAAAGTATATTTGTTCCAAAAATAGAGCTTTATTAGCTCTTAAAAGTATTTAACATCCATTTTGTGTCACAACATGAAATCCACATTTTCTTTATCAGGTGGTTTTGTCATATCAACACAAAAATGTATGCAATGATTTCTTTTCTGTTTTGTTTTTTTAATTAATTTAGAGCAAATTGTAGATTAAATGTTTCACTTTGACCAAAAACTCCTAATAAAAGTACATGTTCTTGGATTTAAATGTGGAAAAGTCCAAGGATGTTGGATACTGTTTCAAAACCACTGCGAATGACAAATACACACAATACTGTCGTCTATTGGAAAATCTATGATATCACCTCTCTCTATTAAATATAAGGCAAGAAATTGTCATTCAGCTCGTATTCAAGCATTAGGTTTATGCAAATTTGATCATTGCAAATACATGAACATGCTGAGCATGTGCTGTGTATATCTTTGTGACATGTCACTCCGACTTATTCACACAATGAACTCTGGTATTTTGAAGGACTGAAGGCTTTGGGTTCCTTTTTATCAGCGCATTTATAATACTGTCACTGCATTTCCTTGTGTAAGAACCATTGCATATGTGGTGAAAATACTGTTTTCTTATTCGAAATTAACATTGAGATCTATACAGAGCAAATACTGTTATACAAAGCACTGGTGATTCCAAAAATAGATGTGTTTTCAACTGCAATTTTTCAATCAACAAAGCAGATATTCTGAAAGAAACTAATTAGACCTTGAAAATATGTGTATGGATGTAGATCTACAGCTATATTTTCTCTGTACAGCATGACATATATAATTTCAAATAACATTAAACCAGGGTCTTGCTGAGCTTTTAGTAAGTTACTATGTGTTGATGTCCACGTAATCATCACAGTAAAACAAAGAGTCAAATAAACTTCTGGCCCATAAGTCCATCCAGTTCAGAAGCATAAGCGATTGTGAATTATTGTCACCTGTTTTTGTGCAAATGAAAGTGAAAACAGGTGCCGGTATCTGCTCCTTTGTTCGAGGAGGAACAGGAGGAGCACCGCCAGAGCCCTACGAAATGTCCTCCAGCAGTCTACTGGGGTGCATGTTTCTGACCAAACTGCCAGAAACAGACTCCATGAGTGTGGCATGAGGGCCCAACATCCTCTAGTGGGACCTGTACTCACACCCCAGCAATGTGCCGCTTGACTGGCAATCGCCAGTGGACACTAGAATAGGAAGGTCCGGCTTTGGCGCCTAGTAATCCTCACAAATTAGCAGATTCACACTGAGCACATGGCGGACATGAAAGAGTCTGGAGATGCCGTGGTGAATGTTGTGCTGCCTGCAACATCATCCAGAATGACCGATTTGGCAGTGGGTCAGTGATGGACTGGGAAGGCATATCCTTGGAGGGTCGCACACACCTCCATTTGCTAGCCCAGTGGCTCCCAATCTTTTTCAGTTACTGTACCACCAACAAGATTTTGCACTGCTTGGAATACCCCTGAAGTACCCCCACATGTTAATATTACTAGTAAGCCTTTGGAGTCATGAGTGTTTTCAAGTACCCACTGTGGAGAGGCCAGGTACGCCTGGCTGGGATCCACTGTGCTAGCCAATGGTACTGACTGCTGTAATGTACCGGGTTGAAATCCTCAGACCCATTGTCAGATCTTACGCTAGTGCAGTGGGTTCCTCCTGGTGCAAGACAATGCCTGGTCTTATGTGGTCAGAGTGTGTAGGCAGTTCCTGGATGACGAAGGCATTGATGCCCTTGACTAGACCTAACGTTCTCCATACCTGAATCTAATGGTGAACCTCTGGGACGTTATGTATAGGTGCATCCAATACTGCCAAGTAGCACCAAACTGTCCAGGAGCTCACTGATGTCCTGATCAAGGTTTTGGAGGGGCATCAATGAGCTCCTGATGGTATTCTAATCCAGGATACCATCCACCATCATCAGGTGCATGCCCTTGCTTTGTCGGGAGTGAATGTAGGCACATGCGGGCCATACATACTACTGAGTCACATTATGAGCTGCTGTGATGAAATTCACTCAAGTTGGTACCGCCTGTTATTTCAATTGGTTGATTTTCTGTGTGATTGTAAATCCAGCCCTCAATCAGTTGATGATTTTGGTTTCCACTGACCGTTGATATTTCTTTTGAGCTGTGTACATGTGCTTGATGATATGTAATCTCTTTCCTCTCTTATTGTTGCTCAGTTAATCAAGTAATAATAATAATTTTTCTAGATATAGAAATGCTGCTCAAAAACTGAATCATATGGTAATGAAAATGTATTCTATTAGCACTTTGAAAATACATATTATATTCAAACCTGGGAGTCTAAAGTTTTTCACCAGAACGGTTTAATTAAACACAAGGACTAATGACACAGCATTGGCAATCTGCAGGGTTCCCAATGTAAATATTAATTGGATAACAAATGCATTTAAATTCCACCTTCAGCTGCTCAAACAAGCATATTCACCCAGAATCATGTGGTTATCTAACCACACAATAACATTTCAACATTACTGTTTCCTCCAAGCAACTCCCATGGAATAGGAACAGTAAATGTTGAGATGTGCGTCTACCAAAACACATCTGATACATTCTGATCCTTCCCAAACTGCTCATTCAACCTAGAAGTACATACCAGAATACTCACAGCATATGTCAAAAGTTTCATTTAAGGCAAATTTTTTGTAAAACCCCATTGCTAAAGATTTGGGACATTGTGTAAAACCCAAATTCTGTAAAAAACAGAATGAAATGATGAGCAAATCATTTATCCCTACACTGCATGCACAATTATTAGGCAAATGTTTATTCCTCAGGACTAATCTGATTGTTGAAAGAACACAATATTCTCAGTCTATCCCATATGTGAATTTTGTCTTTCTCTGGGGAATATATATGTTTGCACAATTATTAGCCAACTATTATCATGCACAATTATCAGGCAACTAAATTGCTAAATAATTCCTCACAATTATCTTGTTTATTCAAAAAATGTTTGAGTAAGTACAACAAATACAGTTGTGCTCTTAAATGTGTATACACTGGCAGAAATTGTGACATTTTGGCATTGATTTTGATAATATGTATGTATATATAAAGTGATGATATAAAGCCATTTATTATCACATTGTTTTTTGGTTCCTTTTTAAATCACCCAAATGGCACTGACCAAAAGTTTACATACGCTTGAATGTTTGGCCCTCTTACAGACACACAAGGTAACACACAGGTGGAAATGGCTATTAAATTGAATTGTCCACACATGTGGGTTTTTAATTAGCAATTAGTGTCTGTGTATAAATAGTCAATGGGTTTGTTAACTCCCACGAGGATGCACTGAGCAGGCTAGATACTGAGCCATGTGGAGGAGAAAAGAACTATCAAAAGACCTGCATAACAATAATAGGACTTTATAAAGATGGAAAAGGAAATAAAAATATATCCAAAGCCATGCAAATGACAGTCAATACTGTTCAATCACATATTAAGAAGTGGAAAAATCTGGGATCACTTGATACCAAGCCAAGGTCAGGTAGACCAAGACAGATTTCTGCCAAAACTGCCAGAAAAATTGTTTGGGATACAAAGAAAAACCCACAAGTAACCTCAGGAAAAAGACTGTGTGGTTGTTTCAAGGAGCACAATACGACGATACTTGAACAAAAATGAGCTGCATAGTCAAGTCACAGGCACAGGGAATCTTGTCATAATTGATGGCAAGATGAATTAGCATGTTGTCAGGAAATACTGGGTGCCAATTTGCATTCATCTGCATGAAAGCTGCACATGGGACGCTCTTGGACTTTCCCAGCACAACATTCCTAAGCACAAGGCCAAGTTGACACATCAGTGGTTACAGCAGAAAAAGGTGAAGGTTCTGGAGTGGCCATCACAGTCTCCTGACCTTAATATCATCGAGTCACACTGGGGAGATCTCAAAAGTGCAATTCATGCAAGACGACCAAAGACATTGCATGACATTGCATACCCTTTATTACCAATTCTCCAAGGGTATGCAAACATTTGGGCACAATACTAAGTAAAACAAAATGACAATAACATTTCTGGCCTTTCAAAAATATACAGTGACCAATACAGACACCCTTCTTTTGAATACCTGCCATGAAGCTTCCATCCATGGACTCTGTCAGTTTCTTTACCTGTTCACGATCAACTTCTTTACCTGTTCAGAAGCAGCAACCACAGCTCCCATAATGCTTTTCAAAGAGGGGCATTGTCTTCTCTCACTATAAAACTCAAGTTTGAAAAGGGCCTTTCTACACTTTCTCAGTAGAATTTCAGTCAGGTGAGGAAGGGTGCCAAGTCATTATTCTGGCATCTTTCAGTCCCTTGTTGGCTAGCCAGGCAGTGGAGTACTTAGATGTATGTAATGGAGCATTGTCCTGCATGAAAATCATGGCCTTCTTGAATGCTGAGGACTTCCTTCTGTACCACTGCTTGAAAAAAGTATCTTCCACAAACTGGCAGTATATTTGAAGTTTTCCATCAATCTTCAACCCGAAAAGGCCCAATTACCTCATCCTTAATGATAGCAGCCCATACCAGTACCCCTCCTCCATCTTGCTGGCACGTGACTTGAAGTGGTGCAGAGTGTCCATTAGTGATCCAGCCATTGGCCTGTCCATCTGGTCCATCAATAGTCATTCTCATTTCATCTGTCCATTAAAACCTTTAAAAAATCTGTCTTCAGGTATTTCCTTGGCCAACCTTGACACTTCAACTTGTGAATCTTATTCCATTGTGGTCATGTTTCAGTCTTCTTGGCCTTGGCCATGTCTCTGACACATTATACTTATACACCTGATGGTAGCTTCGCATTTAAATAGTCTCAAGTCTTTTGCAGTAGTGTGTGCCATTTTTCTCCATGTTTTTTTCAACCCAGTTGACTGCTTATAACAAGGTGTTGATTTTCTAGTGGTCCTGCCTCAATTGTTTAGCTATTTCAAGAGTGGTGCATGCGTCTAAAAGGCATTTCACAATTTTTCACTTTTCAGTGTCAGTAAAATCTATTTTTTGGCCCATTTTTCCTAAAGTAATGAAGCTGCCTAATAATTATGTACATCTTGATATAAGGTGTTATTCCCTTTTGCCACACCCTCCCACATTACACTAACACATATCACCTGAAAATGATTAAATCCAATAAGCATTCAAATTTATATGGTTTGGAGTCTGAAAATGTCTAAATAAATAATTATAAGGTCGGAATACTCACTTGCTTAATATTTGTGCATACAATGTATACTTCATAAAAAATTGTACAAAGACAACATAACAAATGTTCAAACTGAGAAATGTTATTGTTTTTGGAAAAATACATGACCATTTTGAATTGCCAGCAATATGTTTCAAAACATGTGGGACAGGGGCAAGTTTGCCACTGTGCTGCATCTCCTCTTTTAACAATACTCTGTAAGTGTTTGGGAACTGAGGAGACCAACAGCTGTAGTTCTGAAAGTGCAATGTTTTCCCATTTTTGCTGGATATAGGATTTCAGCTGCTCCACAGTGGGGTTCCCTTTGTTGTATATTTAGTTTCATAATACTCAGAATGTAAACCTCAATGGGTGACAGGCTTGGACTGCAGGCAGGCCAGATTAGCACCCAGACGCTTTCATTACACAACCATGCTGTTGTAATACGTGAAGAATCTGGTTTGGCATTGTCTTGCTGAAATAAGCCTTCCAACCCGGAAGTGTGTTTTTGGTCATTGTCCTGTTGAAAACAAATGATGGTCCCACTAAGCGCAAACCTACAAATACCATGAAGGCCAAGCAGTAAAAAATATATAAAAATTGTATCCTTTAATTTTCTAAATGTTTTAAGCAGTCGGCATTTGATGTTCATGAAATCATTTCCTGTCATATTCCTTTATTTGCCACGTAAGCAAAGCAGTTGAATTAAAATAAGTAAAATTGTGATTATCACTCCTAACCGTTTGCAGATATTATTTTGAATAAGTTGCATCTACAACCTTTCCAACTGGCTATTTGATTGAAATAAACTTCCTTTTTTTATTCACTTTAATGTTTGTACTTTAAAATATTTAATGTGGCCGAGGAGGAGAGTTAGGTAAAAACATAAAATGTCCCTGAAATTGTTTAAATTCCCATTGGTCATACAATAATGGTCTAAGGAGCACTGGAGAACACAGTAACAACCCCAAAAAAGTTTATTCATTTCAACACACACTCTGCATTCCTGAAATTCTTTTCATTTGCAGAGTGACAACATGACATAACCTGTCATAAACATGGACCTAATTATCAAACTTGAAGAAACTATTTAGCCTGTCTGCCATAAAAGGAACATTGCTTATCCTGAGACTGGTGCTCATACTCAGCATATTGAGAATGCATGACAGAAATACAAATTGGAAATAGGGAGTCATAAAGGTAATCACACTCCTGAGTCACTGAAGATTCACCTCAAAATTATAGTGGCACCACTAGTTGGCCATACCCCATTATAATGGTGTCTTGGGCAGAAATTTCCATGTGAAAAAACAAGTCAAGTTAATATTTTTTTTTGTATTGTAAGTTTGTTATTGTTGATGCAGTACATACATTTATTTAACTAGTGGTTTGCGTGAACAATAGGCAAAGTAATATACATTATTCAAGAGATAATATACATAATCCAATTTGTTAATAGGATTACAGGGCAGTAACCATTATTAAATAAATAAAATGTAGAGACTTCAGTACCCATAATGCAATGTAAGGGCTTCAGGTGTTGTTGGGAAATAAAGAGTTGACTTGAAATGAACGCATGGCGTTCCGCCTGCTTCATTCATTATACAAATTATAAATAATGTTTTCAATGTGATAATATTAGGAATAGTTTATATTACTTAGGATATTGTTCATATAAATAACTAGGTACTGTACATGAATGGATGCCCTGTATCAACCTTGAAAAATTACAGTATTAACTCTGCTCTTGTAAAAATTACATGAGTTTATGTCCTGTGTCAACATGAACAAATGGGTTCATTGTTAACTGTTTGTTCATGTCTTGTTCATCATTGTTCATCATGGTTTGTTTAAGGTAACTACTGCATTTCTCAATGATTGTTCATGTACCTTTATCGGAAAGTGTTACCAAAGTAAGATTGTTTAAAGTAGTTTTTCTAAAGGAAACCTTTGTTGTGCAAAAACAATATAGGAAATGTATTGATTTTGTTAAGGTATATAAAAGCATTTGACAGACTTAATTACATATTTTTGACAGTATTTGACAAACTTGATGACATCTTTATGGCAAGTGCAAATTGTACCACTTTACTTGAGGTCAAGAAAAATGTTAATGACACAATTATAATGGTCTCATGACAACCAATGTCAAAACCAACCACAGATGACAGTATTTAATGCTAGCACATAAAACTAAATTGTTTCTTCAAGTTTAATAATCAGGCCTGCTATGACATGTTTATGACAGGTAATGTTTCTGACTAACTGCGCCACAGCATGGTTTGGCGTTTGCTCCGTAGCTGATTAGAAGGCCCTGCAAATGATGTTGGAAACCGCTTAGCACATAGCTGGTAACCAGCTCCTGGCCATCGTAGAACTCTGGGACAAGCGGTGACAGGATATTTTGTGTTTGTTATTACAACTTGACATTAACTAAGACATTGACAGGTTGTGTTGACTCAGTTAATGTCAGGTTATCAAAACAAAGACATTCCAAACAATGTCAACCTTGCATAAAAAATGACAATCAACCAAATGACACCTAATGACAACAAGAAAATAACAACTGGTCAAAATAACCAAAAAATATCAATTGTTTTCAGACCTCAAATAACACTGAGAAAACTCATTCATATTCATTTTTCAACAACAAAATACAAATGTTTTAACTTAGGAAGAGTTCAGAAATCAATATTTGGTTCCATCCACACCTTGGTTGACCTGGTTGTGCAGCATGGAGCCATGTCCCACTGGAAAAAACTATTCTCAAAGTTGGGGAACATTGTCAGAGCAGAAGGAAGCAGGTGTTCATCCAGGATAACCTTGTACATGGCTTGATTCATGCGTCCTTCTCAAAGACATATCTGCCTCATTCCAGCCTTGCAGAAGCATCCCCAGATCATCACCGATTCTCCAATCAAATTTCACAGTGGGTGCAAGACACTGTGGCTTGTAGGCCTCTCCAGGTCTCCGTCTAACCCTTTGACCAGAGGTGTCAGGCAAATTTGGAAATGTGACTTGTCTGAGAAGATGACCTTACTCCATTCCTCTATGGTCCAATCCTTATGATCTTTTGCAAACTTTAGCCTGGCTCTTCTGCTTCTCATTGATGAAGGGCTTTTTTCTAGCTTTGCACAACTTCAGTCCTGCCCCTAGGCACCTGATTTGAACCATCCTCGCTGTGCACTTCACCCTAGCTGCTGTTTGCCTTTGTTTTAATAGGTCACTTGATGTCATCCTATGGTTGTTGAGTGACATTCAAATGATTTGACGGTCATCTCAGTCAGTGGACAATCGTTTTTGCCCTCTGCCAGTCTATAGTTTTTTGTCCCCAATGTCTGTTGCTTGACCACCATCTTTGACATTTTTAAGAAGGAAGCAATGTGATGCTCACTGTATCCCTCTGCCAGTAAAGCCAGAATAGAACCCTTCTCTTCCTCATTCAAAGCTTTTCGTTTCAACTCTTTTGTCATGCTGAATAGTAATTTTTATTCAAATTACCTTTAAGGTACTATTTGCACTGTTATTGCCATCGATCTGGTCCTACTGCAAGAGGACAGCGATGACCACAGCAGTGTTTTTTATATTTTGGTTAAATAATATTTGGTTAAGGTACTCACCTAATCAGTACCTCATTAAGAAAAATGAGTTGTGTCTCTTTTGGAATTTAACAGATACTGAAATGGCTGCCATACATGTAGAGATGCTGATTTGAGAAAAAATAGGAGTAGTCTATTAATTTTTTCCAGAGCTGTATATATACCGTTTTTTTATATATATATACAGCTCCGGAAAAAATTAAGAGGCCACTGCACCTTTTTCTTTCTTTTCAAAAAAAGTCTAAAGGAAGGATTTGAGTGAGAAACAGAACCGTTCAATTTGCAGTAGTCTCTTAGTTTTAACACTTTTAACCTTTCATGAATATGATAAAAATAAAAACCATCAAAAACATTATGTTAAGCTGTGTAAGCAAGAGGTCAATAAGTTATACTAAGTAATGAGGAGATAAACATTTACAGATAATATGTGTGCATCTGTGATCACCATATGAAGTCCTGCTTTTAAATACAAATGGAATAAGGAGCAAAGTTTCATACCAAAGAAGGTGATGTGAATATAGTTAGGTAAAATGTTTAGTATGTGCATTGATAAGATTGTAGCTCAGACAGTTTAATTTTGAAAAACAAGGGGTGATGAAAGTTTCAAGCTTGAGTGTCTTTTGCAATCTGTTCCAGTCATTGGCGGCAGAGAACAGAAAAGAATGATGGCCAAAATGAGCTGTTCACTTTAGGGATGATCAGTGTGAGGTATGTACAATGGCGTGCCTATCTATTATGTAGGCTGACATTTAGGAGCAAGGTGAGGTAACTAAGGGACTTTTAGATAAGCTGGTAGCAGTAATACTGTATTGCCAGAGTCAAAATTATGAGTTTTGTAGAAAGATTTATTGACAAATTAAATCAAATGAGCTAAACTGCTTTCCAGCTCTCTCTCCAGCTTGTGGGCGGGGCTTGGGCAATGTGGGCATGTGAGTGGGACATGGGCACTGTGCACTCAACAGTGTTAACGTCATACAGACGTATTACAGCTGGCATGTCCTGGCTATGCCCCTAGCCATCTTTGCACTGGGCTGGTGGCCATAGTCAGGACAGGACAACAATAGATGCCTCTAGGCATCTCTGCATGGCTAGGTTTCCCCAATTGGAGGCAGATGTAGATTGTTGCCTCCAATTGGGGAACCTACTTAAGCAGAAGTTTTTCCCCACACAGGTTGTGGAGTAATTAGGTTTGTCAGCTGTAGGCTATGCTACACAGTCACTGGAGCCGCTTTAAGTTTGTTTTGTTTCTTTCTTTATAAAAATAATGGAGTACCATCACCCGTTCACCTCTGCGTTTGTGTCCTTTAACCAGAACTGTGACAACAGCATTGCTAGCTTCGGATTACAGCAAAATGCATCGCAAAAGCTGCTACTGCGCTAGCTTTGAGAACATGAAATAATGTAAAATTATACAGAGAAAATAATAAAGTCAGTAAAAATACATACAATTTAACGAATCATGTTACGTAATTAATGAAAATGTTTGCTAAAGAAGACAGATGAAGTAAAAAAGAAAAATCAATGGTATAATACTGATGGTAGCAGTGGCAAACTGTGACTTGGAGCTAGGCCTTCAGTTGCGGAACAAAATTCTGATGACATATTGACTTGGATGCCTGTGTATACAGAGCATGATTTGAGACCTTTCTTTCCGAGACCAGGGTAGGAGAAACAATTATTTGATGACATAGTGAAACAGTCCTAAGCCACGCCTCAGCTGTGGCTCACAAAAGCAGCACACATACACAACGGTTCTATTTCGTGAAGTTTTTTCTTTGCTTCTATTGGTTTATCCCTCTGCCCGATGGCAAATGACTGTGATTCAAAATATGCGAAACTAACGACTACTTATGAAAGGGAGGTCAAACCAGCAGGGACTCTTCTTGGCTGGCTCCTCTTATGTGGTCTGGCAAAAAGCTAGCTATAGATGCATACAAGACATCCACTGACCATTAGGAGTCCATTCTCCTGTCTTTATGAAATGACAGATTCATATAATTTTTTATTTAAAATCCGAAAGAAGTTATTTTTCAATTGAGCTAAAAGCCAGGGCTGACAGTTGCCATCGTTACATACTTACGGCAAAAAGCTAGCCAGCTAGCTAGGCTCAAGCATGAGAAAATTACATAAGGCTCGCAATTGGAGCTGAATTTGTGACATATATTTAGACCCCCAAGTGGGCCTTGAGGCATCATACAACTGTCCGACCAATTACAAGATCATTTGGGATTGGTTGATTCTACTGTCATTCCAAAATGTAGCTCTAATTGAAGTCCATGTCAATGACGTTGGCTGCTGCCTTCTATTTCAAGCCTGAGAGCCTAGACAATAAGCGTAGGGCCCAACTAGGATACTTAAATCAAGAGACTACCAAAGAAAAATTCTGATTAGAATCTTTTTCTCTTGGATATTAACCCTTTTTTCCCCAACACAAACTGAAAAAGTTCAATTGGAAGATAATTACATTTGGGACAAAAAATATTAAATCAATGAAAACAAAATTCCAAGTTATAATAGAAAACAATATATACGGATTTGTATCTCAGGCCCCTCTTTGAGGGTGTAGAGGGCCTTGATGGGTTCCCACTGGATGGTAGCCAACTGTATGTAGTGTAGGTAACAAGTTATTGGGTTCAGTCCATTCTATTTTAGACCTACTTTGCTAAACGAACCATGTATAGTTAGGTCTGGAAAGAATTGGACACTAACACAAGTTTTGATATTTTGTCTGTTTACCATAATATATTCAGGTTACATTAAAATAATAAATATGGGCATTAAGTGCAGTCTCACAACTTTAATTTGAGGGTATTTACATTACTATTAAGAATTGCAGATCATTAATAATATGTAGCCCTCTTTTTCGAGGGACCAAAAAAAATTGAACGATTGACTCAAAAGCTGTTTCATGGACAGGTGTGGGCTATTTCTTTGTTATTTCTTCATCAGTTAAGCAGGTAAAAGTTCTGGAGTTGATTCAGTGTGTGGTATTCACGTTTGGAAGCCGTTTCTGCGAACACACAACATGCGGTGAAAAAGGAGCACTCGGCAAGTGAAACAGGCCATCCTTAGGCTGCAAAACAAAAGAACATTGGAGAGATAGCAGGAATATTAGGAGTGGTTAATTCAACAATTTGGAACATTCTCAGAAAAAAAGAATGCACTGGTGAGCTCTGCAACAAAAAGGCCTGGACATCCATGGATGACAACAGTGGTGGATGATCGTAGGATCCTTTCCATGGTAAAGAAAAACCCCACCACAACATCCAGACAAGTGAGGAACACTCTCCAGAAGGTAGGCATTTCATTATACAAAACTACTGTAAAGAGAAGACCTCCCAAGAGCAAATACAGACAGTTCACAACAAGATCCAATCCATTCATAAGCCTCACGAATAAAAAAGCTTCATAAAATAAATCTTTAACCCAGCCCAGTTCTGGAACTGAATTTTTTGGACAGATGAGACTAAAATCAACCTGTACCAGAACGATGGGAGGATAAAAGTATGGAACCGGTTTGGAAGTCCCTCAGTCACTCAGTAGGAGACATTCACTCATATTGGCCGGCTCTGCTTATGCGGTTTAGCAAAAATGGAACACGAGAAAACAAGCATTCAGAGCTGAAGAAGTCACTGATGAGATAGAGAGGCACCAGCACCTATCGATCAAAGACAGCAGCCTAACAGTTGCCTACGAGGTGGGGTTTCAGACTCGTGAACATTTATTTTGAACACTTTTTCTTAACTAATTCTTCTTTTACATACTTTTTTCTTTATCGTGAGTTAACAACTCCATTCGACACCATTCACATCCACTCACACACTTATTATATAATTTTTCTAAATAAACCTGTTTGTGATGCTCCCCTTGTTGAGGGAGGATTCATGTGAAATATGTAGTGTACATTCATGTGCATGAAAATCGTCATATACTTTTTTTTGCCATATTATGACAATTATAGAATGATGCAGTTGATAAATATAGATAGAGTACCTACAAATAGCAGACACAGCAACTGAAAAGTTGAACGGGGGCAAAAAACAGATCAGTGCAGATTAGTATCTACTAATTCAAAGTCAGGAGCGATACCTCTAGGCCATAGTATCTGTAGGTGTTGTTAATGCGGTGAAGGTTCTTTTACCTGGTCCATTAGAGTTTTGCCAAAACACAACATTGACAAAATAATGATTATTGGAACTAATAAGCTCTTGCTTTCTTTACCTAAATCAGATTTATTCAACACAGTATAGCTACAGTACCTAGTAATTTTCTATGTTGTTTTAAAATGTATTAATTTGGTTTTAGGTGTGCATACAGCCCTGCATACAGCCCTATTTCTAAAGAACTTTTCCTAACATTTAAAGATAAAGAATGTTACATTAGCATTTTTCTTGCATTTTTTTTGGTTTAAAAGCAACAAGATGTTAGACATTTACAATGCTATTGAATCAAAGTAGTGTATGTCCAAGGTCAGTTAAGTATCTAACTGGTCAAACTTTTAATTTGGTCTGTTTGTGGTTCGCTATAAGGGAGAAGAAAGTGAGAACTTTTGAAATGAAACACACATTTTGGACAAGTTGACTAGCCTCTGCATGGCTAATGCATCAGTTAAAATCACTGCCACCAGAAACAATTGTTTCTATAGTGTTAGAAATCAGCCGTTTTGTATAGTGGTTGTAATAATAATTTGCGTACCCGATTTTCAAGGGAGAGAGTAGATCATTTCTTTATGGCAGCATTAGATAGTCTTGTTCATGAGGTTACGGACCTGGTCTTCCTTCCACAACCTCAAACTCATCTCACTCAGTCTCTTCTCACTATAATGTTGGCTACAAGCTGATATATACATTGGGGGGGGTGTTTACCTAGCAAATCCAAGACAGTAACCCCCTTGCCAAATGGTCAATGTTAACATTCCTGTGGTTATCAGAGCGCAACCTACAGAGAGAATCTAAACAGAGAGGTTTCTGTTGTTCTCATTATCTAGGCACATTCACATTCAAAGAAACGTACATTCATATTGTAATTGGTAATGCTCATATCCCACAATAGTACCACCCAATTTTGCACTCCAAAATAAGGTTCATTTGGATATTTGATACTGCTCAAGCAATTCCATAACTAAATGAGTTACATGAAAAATGTAGGCATGTACTCAACCATTGAAACTATAGCACCATATATTTTATATAAGGGTATATGGCACACACAGAATTTTCTGATAAATGGACAAAGCCCTTTGCATATGAAAATACTCAATCTCATTTGTAAGCACAAAATGTAGTATAGTTTCTATGCAATAGTGATGAGCCCTACATTAACAAATAAAGCAATTGATGTTATTGGACATACCTGGTTAAAACACATCCATTCATCTTTATTCCCTGACATTGTATATATTCAGTTCAATTTGCCTGAAAGTATTCAGTGGCTGTCAAATTAATTTCAATTTCTCCTTCAACAGCAATGACACATAGCAGTTCCTGTGCCTCTTATTGTCTCCCTGCTTGAAATATCACTTTTGTAGCACCGTGATTTGAGCTAAAGGCAATCTCTACTAAGTTGAAATCAATATTAGACTTCAATATTGATATTGAAGTTTGTTAAAAGCAATTTTAGTACTAAATTCTTTATATGCTGATGCACATTTCAATGGGTAATAATAATAATATTGTGCGTACTTTGGTATTCCAGCTACCTAAACACTGACATATAAATATCCTTTTATCTTTCGTAAGAGTTAATCTGACGCCGGGAAAGATAATGGTCATGGATATAAAAAGTAATGTAGCATTGACTTTCCAAAGCAATGTACTGTAGTAACTGCATATAATTCTTTTTTTTTATCATGAACAAATAACTATTTTACAACTGGTTTGTAATTGCAATGAAAAATATGGTTAATAATTACAGCATTAGTTGTGCACCCAAACATAGGTTGTGCATTCAAGCACAAAACCAAGTGTGGATTGTGATGATGTAAGACAATTTTGGAAGGCAAAACCAATTAAATTAATGCCTACCAAAGCCAATTAAATAAATGCCTACGAAGGCGGGAATTTCTCATGATTTTCATATTTTCATATTTGTTTGACAAAGTGTTCCACCAGTAC